>NW_019014646.1:1755196-1795954 GCF_000150535.2 Carica papaya | reverse complement strand
AGTACCATCCCATTTACAAAACTAATTTGACACAGCATGAGAGCCACCGACTTTCCACTTGCTCCAGAGATGGAATAAGAACCACGAAACTAAAAAACTAAAGTCAGTCTGGTTAACACCAATTTGCTTTTCCACAAGGGTGGACCTGAAATTTCAAGAATTTGAGACTAGGTATGTTCGCAACAAATCGAGAATTTTCATGGAACTCTTTCGGAATTTTCACTAGGACAGTTGAAAGTTTTGTTAGAAGATGATAAAAAAAGACCAACTGGTGAATTTCAAGGGGAATTCCAACAAGGTCTTAGAATTCCATCAAATTTAGTTGAATTTCAAAACACTGTTACATTTCCACTTTAAAGTCCTCGTGAACTCAAACTTTATAACTTTAAATAAGGTTTCTACCATCTTCTAGTTAAACTGTTTGTATATTTCCAAATAGATTACACAAAATTTCTTGATTTTTTTCCAAACATAGCCTTACAAAAATGTAACTGATAAAATGGTTCAACACAAATAGCTCTCATCATGTCTCTCAACATTCAGTTAATTCAAATCACAGATACAAACTCCTCGCTCTGTTTTTTTAATTATATTTCCAGCTTGCAGAAAAATTAGCTGATCTTAACGCCAATTCATGCATTACTATGAAACAAAACACATAAACATGAACTTCCAGAACTCACCTCCTGCTCTATGGCCATACCAATATGCACAGCAGCTTGAACAACCTGCACACATCCATCTTCATGGCCAGCCATGACCAACCCCATCATCTTGTGCATAACGATAACTGCCATCTTTTCCGGAGGCAATAGGTCAATATGCGGCGCATAGGCTGCCTTAAGCTTTTTGCTCTTTAACTTCTGCAACTTCTGCTCCCTCGCTATCGCCTCTCTCAAAGGCTCAAACCACCCCAAGAACAGTCCCTTCACGTGAGGCAGATTCGGAGCCAGCTTCTTCTCGCGCATTTCTCTCTCCATTTCTCTATATTCCTCCACCGTCTTCTCCCACGCCTCAGTCTCTTCCTTAATCTGCCTCCTCCTGAGCCAATTATTCTTCTTCCTCTTGATCTCTTTCTGTTCAATCTTCACTTTCCTATTGGCTATTCTGTACAGACCTTTCACAAACAGAGAAGAAATCCATGGCGACCCTTGGATGAACAACCTACGCCGCGATTCCTCGAAAGAGAGCCGGTTCCCGTTCGTGGATAGATAAAAATTGGCCTCGTTTTCCAAGATCTCAACGAGATTATCTTGAATCGAGCGTGTTTCGCTCACTGGTAGAAGGAAATTACCGGGGTTTTCGAGGCTTTCAATGAAATTATCATGTGAGGAGTCTTGTAAAGGGTGGAGGTGAACTGGATTTGATGGAGATTTGACATTGACGGGGAAGGGAGAAGAATAGGATGAAGAGAGTAAAGAGAGTGAAGAGAGAGGTGTCACTGGTGATAAGTTGAAGAAGTGAAAGGTCCTGTGGCGGTGACGGACTTTCGATAAACTGTGAGGTTTCGGCCATGTTGTGGCGGGTTTTGAGTACTGGACCTGAGCTCTGTGTCTCAGAGAGAGGGAAGCCGTCGAAGGTGTTGAAGCCATTTTTGTTTTTTCAGGTGAAGATAAGGGTGTCTGTGGAGAAATGGCGACCAGGGAGGGAGGAGAAAGGAAAACCCCCCGTTAAACCCCCTTGTTTGACTATAAATTTTAGATTTGTTCAGTTCGTATTTCAGATTACTGGGAAAAAACCAAAAAAAAAAAAAAAGGGAAATTTTTTAACCATCAAAATAAAAATTCTTATTTTTAAAAATATCTTCTAAACGGTCACTATGACTTAAAAAAAAGTGGCCTTATACGGGCCTTAGATGGGCCTCATATGGGCCTAATAAGGATCTTGTATGGACCTTCGATGGGCCTTATTATTGACATTAGAAAGGCCTTAAAATGGGCCTGAGATTAGCCTTAAAATTTACCTTGTATGGGTCTATGCGGGCCTAAAAATGGGCCTTAGATGGGCCTCAAAATTTGCCATATATGGGACTCAAATTGGCCCGTAAATCGGGGCTTAAATGGGCCTAATATTAACATTAAAATATACATTGTACGGGCCTTATATGGGCCTTTTATGCGGGCCTAAAAATGGGCCTTGTAGGGGATTATAAAGGCTTTAGATGGGCCTTATATGGCCTTATGCAAGCCTAAAATGGGTCTTATATGGGCCTCATATGGGCTTTTATGGCTTTAAAATGGGCCTCGTATGCCTTATCTGGGCCTGAAAATGACCTATATGGGCCTCATATTGCCTTAAGCAAACATGAAAATAGCCTTAGATGGGCCTTATATGGCCTTATGCAAGCCTAAAATGGGCCTCATATGGGCTTTTTATGGCCTTTAAATGGGCCTCGTATGCCTTATCTGGGCCTGAAAATGGGCCTTAGAGGGCCTCAATAGGGCTTTAAATGACCTATATGCCCTTAAGCGGACCTGAAAATGGGCCTCACATTGCCTTATACGGGCCTGAAAATGAGCCTTAAATGGGCCTTGTTAGGGCTTTAAATGGGTCTTAGATGGCCTTATCCAGACCTGAAAATGAGCCTTAGATGGCCTTATAAGGGCTTTAGATGGGCCTCATAGGTCCTTGGATGGCCTTATACGGGCCTGAAAATGAGCCTTAAATGGGCCTTGTTAGGGCTTTAAATGGGTCTTAAAATGGGTCTTAGATGGCCTTATCCAGACCTGAAAATGAGCCTTAGATGGCCTTATAAGGGCTTTAGATGGGCCTCATAGGTCCTTGGATGGCCTTATGCTGGCCTAAAAATGGACCTTAGATGTGTCTTATACGGGCCTAAGATGACCTCATGCGGTCGTCAAATGGGCCTTAAAATAGACCTCGCTGTGGGCCTTTCTTAATGGTATCTTTGCTGTCTTTAATTCTCTTAGTTCAGTTTTGGACTCACCTTTTAAGACACCTGACCTTAGCCCACACACATATATATATACACACACATATATATATATATATATGTTTTCTTTCACTAATAAACTCTATTTTATTGTAATTTTTTAAATTTAAATTACATAACAAAGTCAACCAACAAGTCTCGTATACACACATCCACACAAGAAAGCTGTGTCTCAAATTCCAAGTATATCACGAAATCAAAAAAGTCGTATCACAGGATAATTTTTTTTAATCCAATTGTCAATTGAACATTTCAATTTGGTAATTAGTTAAAGTGAACACGAACTGTTAATTGATTTCGAAGATCCAGCCAACGTTACATAATTATATGATATAATAAACTCACGCACACACACATATATATATAATAATAATAATAATATTTTTTGAGTCTCGAAGGAGTCAAAAGACAATATAAAACAAAAATTTTGTAATATTTTTATTTTCTATTTTCATTTGGGTCAACGGAACTAAACATATATATATATATATATATATATGCATGTATATAGCTAAACTTTTAAATTCTAAAGGCCTCCATTTTTATATTATAAGGTATAAATAAGGAAGCCCATAATTTCACACTGTTCATGGCTGCAACAATAACGTAACATATTATATACATGGTTTTATATTTTTTTATTAAATTACTGTTTAAGTAATTTACCATTTTACCCTTCTGAGATCCAGTTCCTCCATAATGTGTAACAGTCAAAATTTTACAGAGAGGAAAAAAAATAAATAAATAAATAAAAACCGAGAAGGCGGCTGCCACGTCAGCTGACGTAAACGTGCTGTATTAACCAAACATATCTCTTTAAGAAAATAACAGCGCATCAATGCACTGATCTGATTGACACAAACAAACACGTAAGCATACGACTTTTTTTTAAAAAAAAAATAATAAACAACTTCGTATAATAAAACACGTGGATTAATGTTAGGCACAGTGCTGACATGTATACACCACTATAGTAACATGTAACGCTGTCGTTTCTGCCGAACGCTGTGCGTGTACACGTGTAAGCTTTTGATTGGCGCCTGTTGTTAGTCAAAGATCACAGGCGCCAAAAGCTCTTCGCCCTTCAACGGCGGTTCGGCAGGTTACAAATACACACCGCCCTTCCTTTCGGGCTTTAGTTTAATTTCTCGTGCTTGATTTTTCTTAATTAATTAAGTAATTAACAACTTAATTAATTACTTAATTAATTAATAAGAATGTTAATCCTCGTATTGGATGTTCGATTTGTCAGAGAGCTTTGGCGGCCTTTATATATGTCGCGGTATTGATGTTAGTACTGTTCAGTCTTGACTTACATGTAACTTCATGTCTTTGCTTATTATTTCCTTTACTATTCCTTCTTTTCTATTTTTTTTTTTTTTTAGAATTATAGAGCAAAAAAGAGTTGCCCAAATGGGATTTAGTAAGTTTTCCATGTTCACTATTCTGTTCTTGATCATCATTTTCGCTCTTGTTTCTGCTGAAGATGATCAGAATGTTCGACTCGCCCAGGAACGAGTCTCGTTGCTTTCCTTCGTGGCAGCCATTGTTGCAGACCCTGAAGGTGCACTTCGGACCTGGAACTCAACTAGAGTCCACGTCTGCAACTGGATGGGAGTCAAGTGCAACAATGGCAGAGATAGAGTTGTGGAGATTGATCTCAGTGGAAGATCTCTTCACGGCTCCATCTCTCCATCTCTTGCCAACCTTTCTTCATTAACAGTTCTTGATCTGTCAAGGAACTTCTTCCAAGGTCGTATTCCAGCAGAGATAAGCTCGCTTGTTGAGCTCAAGCAACTGAGTCTATCATGGAATTTACTCCAAGGAGATATTCCTGTCCACTTGGGTCTTCATCAAAAACTGGTTTATCTTGATCTAGGGAGCAACCGGCTTGTGGGGAATATTCCTCCGCCATTGTTGTGCAATGGGTCGTCTTCTTCTCTTGAGTACATAGACCTCTCTAACAATTCTCTCAGTGGGGAAATCCCATTGAAAAATGGCTGCGAGCTGAAAGAGTTGAGGTTTCTTCTTCTCTGGTCCAACAGGCTCATTGGCAGAGTTCCTCCAGCACTTTCAAACTCCTCCAACCTTGAATGGCTTGATTTGGAGTCCAACATGTTGAGTGGAGAATTGCCATCTCATATTATAAGTAAAATGCCACAGCTACAGTTCCTTTACTTGTCCTACAATGACTTTGTTAGCCATGATGGGAACACTAACCTTGAACCTTTTTTTTCTGCTTTAGTAAATTCCTCAAACCTTCAAGAACTAGAATTGGCAGGAAACAACCTTGGTGGGGAGATACCTTCTATTATTGGTAATCTTTCTAACAATCTTGTACAGATTCATCTAGACCAGAACCTTATCTACGGCTCAATTCCTGCTCAAATATCCAACCTTATCAATCTCACCCTCTTGAACCTGTCTAGTAACCTTTTGAATGGAACAATCCCACCGGAGCTTTGTCAGATGAGTAAACTAGAAAGGGTTTATTTGTCAAACAATTCTCTTTCTGGTGAGATCCCTTCTGCCCTCGGTGATCTTCCTCATCTGGGTCTTTTAGATTTGTCTGAAAACAAACTTTCTGGCTCTATTCCAGATAGTTTTGCGAACCTATCCCAGTTAAGGAGGCTTTTGCTTTATGGGAACCAGCTATCAGGAACTATACCACCAAGTCTAGGAAACTGCATCAATCTTGAGATTCTAGACCTGTCGAACAACAAAATCTCTGGAATTATCCCTAGTGAAGTAGCAGGTCTGAGGAGCTTGAAACTCTATCTGAATTTGTCTAGCAATCATTTAACTGGGCCTTTACCGTTAGAGCTGAGCAAAATGGATATGGTGCTTGCCATTGATCTGTCTTCAAACAATTTGTCTGGTACAATCCCATCACAGCTTGGAAGCTGTATTGCAGTAGAGTACCTCAATGTCTCTGGCAATTTCTTAGAAGGTCCTCTTCCAGCTTCAATAGGACAGTTGCCTTATCTTAAAGAACTTGATGTAGCTTCAAACAGATTGACTGGGGAAATACCAGCAACTTTGCAGGCATCATCGACTCTAATGCAGCTAAACTTTTCCTTCAACATGTTCTCTGGCAACATATCCAGTAAAGGGGCATTTTTGTCTCTGACAATAGACTCTTTCTTGGGCAACAAAGGCCTTTGTGGATCCATAAAAGGCATGCCTGCCTGCAAGAAAAAACATGCCTATCGATCTGTTATCTTGCCCATCCTCCTGTCACTGTTTGGAACTCCTGTTTTGTGCATATGCGGGTACCCTATAGTACGCAGGTCACGATTCAGAAGGCAGATGGTGATACTAAATGATGAAGGACTGGAAGATGAGGAAAAAGAAAGAAATGATCCCAAGTACCCGAGAATCTCATATGGACAGCTAATTCAAGCCACAGGAGGTTTCAGCGCTTCAAACTTGATTGGTTCAGGTCAGTTTGGGCATGTATACAAGGGAACTCTCTGCGACAACACAAGAATAGCCGTGAAGGTATTGGATTCAAAGGCAGCTGTAGAATTTTCAGGGAGCTTTAAGAGAGAATGCCAAGTCCTGAAGAGAACCAGGCACAGAAACTTAATCAGGATTATTACAATTTGCAGCAGGCCAGATTTTAAGGCCCTCGTCCTCCCTTTGATGTCAAATGGGAGCCTGGAGAGGCATCTATATCCAGCTCAAGGGACAAGCCATGGATTGGATTTGGTTCAATTAGTAAACATATGCAGTGATGTAGCTGAAGGGGTGGCATACTTACACCACCATTCCCCTGTCAAAGTTGTTCATTGTGATCTGAAACCGAGCAACATCCTCCTAGACAAGGACATGACAGCTCTAGTGACAGACTTTGGGATTGCTAGGTTGGTGAAAGGCATTGATGAGAACATCCCCACCAATGATTCAATGTCCTATAGTTCAACTCATGGCTTGCTCTGTGGATCTATTGGCTATATAGCACCAGGTATATATCCATTAATTTCTGATACTAAGTTTAAACCTATTTGATCTTTAACTTCCATTAATCTCACTTTTTTAATTTCCTTGTTGACTTGATCAGAATATGGAATGGGAAAACGAGCTTCGACTCAGGGAGACGTGTATAGTTTTGGAGTACTTTTGTTAGAGATTGTGACATCCAAACGCCCAACAGATGTCCTCGTTCATGAAGGTTCAAGCTTACATGAACTGGTAAAAAGCTATTACCCATATAAGCTCGAAGCCATAGTTGAGCAAGCACTGAGCAGGCACCGACCACCTACCATGCCAGCTTGTTATGACAAAATATGGAGAGATGTCATCATGGAATTGATTGAACTTGGTTTAATGTGCACACAGTTTTCTCCTGCGACAAGGCCAAGCATGCTGGATGTAGCTCATGAAATGGGAAGGTTAAAGCAGTATCTCTCAAATCCTTCATCACTATTGCTCAAAGAATCTTCATCTATGACCGACACTTTTTCATCATAAAATGACAATAGAAGCTAATTCATTAAGTTCCAGAAGTTTTAGTGCCAACTGATATTTGATCATTGTATTCATGTTTTGTTTCTTCTTTCTCCGAGTAAAGTTATTCAATAAATAATTTCAATCTTTCAATGAGATATGGTGGAATGTAGGATTTGGATTTGAGTTATCAATTTTACAATAACAGCAGCATACCATCTGAAGTAGATGCTTTAATATTTTGCTCAAATTTAACGATGGAAATTATTCTTTCTAATTCTAGTCAACAGTTACTATACTCTTGTAAGTAATACAAATAGAGATAACCTCTGAAGTTTCTTCAACATGTCTACATAAGTTGCGAGCTGAAGTTACCTTAATAGAAAATTTTTACATATTCTTTCGGACAAACAGAAAAATCTTTCATTTTCACTTAATTAATTCAAACTTCAAGTTTGGGATTTAGAATTTAGAACTTATGCAATATAAACCCAAAAATTGGGAAGATAAGTTGATGAGAGGAACAGGTCAAATAGATTAGGCATATAAATATCTTTTCACCGTCCAAAGCTTTTTCGTCGAGTAAATAATTTCCTTCTACTTCATACATTTTAAAAATCAGAACCCAACCAAAAAAGCCTTTGTTTTTAATAGTATTCAATAGATTAGTGGGATAAGTAATGAAGGCAAGATACAATGATCTAATTTCTTAGTGTTTATCTCAATGTAATTTTATAACCTAAAATATCTGAGCAGTGTATTTAAGGTAAGGAGTACAGAGGGATTTCCATAATCTACAATACACTGATCAAGTCCTCTTTAAGCCTACCATTCAAACAGAGAAATGGTTAAAATAAGGAGCTAGTGGAAGCTGATTACAGCAATCTCTCTTCATTTCAGTACAATAATAATTATCTATATATATACATGTCTGAATACACAGCAATTAAATTAGTTAATGGAACTAAAGAAACCCTTTTTCTATTTTATCACCTCCACTACCATAAGGAGCAAGTCACTAGGGTTTCCTTTGGGGAAGTAGGTCAATTTGTCCCCAGTTCAAGACAATTAATTTTTTTTAAACAGAAGATATGATACTTTTAAAATGAGGATGAATGTGAATAAAAAAAAAAGTCAAACAAGCCACCAGGCTGTGAGTTTGAGGAAAGCAAGGTCTATAACATAACCCTTTCTCCTCTTATGATAAACTTTGCAAGCAAATCAAAGTAAAGAAATATTGTTTTTTAGAAAAGGAGAAATTTTATTCATTACAAAGAATGATGAAAGTTAAATTTTGTTTTCTCTCTCTCAAATCCCAGTTTTAATTCATCCAAATCTCATAAGTCGGCAAACATATTGACTTTGAAGATAAACTTATATATATATATATATAATGTCTAGATGTAATAAATTTTAAAATAAGTTGTACCATATCGCAAGGTGAAATTCATACATCTCCAAAATCTTATTTATAACTTTAACAGAATTTGAACTTTTCTAAAAAGATCTTGATTACTACTATTTAATCTTATGAAATCGGGACATCTCTTTATTGACTTAGCAAATTACTTATTTGCTAGAATTAGAAGATAAATAATGACTTAAACTAGTTACTACCAACACAAGCTCTCAAAACAATTGGTTTGAGATTAATTATTTAATACATGGGATAAACAACTATATAGAAAGACAATATTGTAACCCACGAACTAAGTTCTAGCCTTTTCAGAGCGTGATACCCGATCACTAGGAAAAGTTAGAATATGACAGTGAGCTTCATTCTTAACCTGTAAATCCCCCACCACCAAAACCTACCAAATCCTCCTCTTATGCTGCTGCACTAAGATTTCTGCAGTACGCTTTCCGACTGAAAAATTTTCTACAGTATGACACAACAACAACCACAACCATGCTTGACTTTTACTGGTATCTTCAGAACCAGAATCCTTTCTGATGGAAAAACTGCTATAAGTGCAGTGGAACTTAATCAGTACTACATAAATATACAGTTTCTACTGAATCTTCCTTGCCAATTCTCAGTTTTTCTCTGACCGCCAATGAGAAATCCTACTTATTACACTATGCATTTCTATCTAGTTTAATCTATCAAACATAGTAGGAAACAGAGTATTTATGGTACCCTTTACCGTATCAGCTTAGGTGCAATAAACTAAACAAATGATATCATAAACAGTATCATTTCTAAAAATAATCACAAACACACATTTCTCAGAAGGTGACTAAACTAGTTTTAGTATATCCTTTGGTTTATCTATTTCTTTCATGAGGATGGTACCTTTTCTTATAGTTTCCTGAAAATCAATTAAAAGGATAAGAAAACAACTCATACTGAACAGAGCACGAGAATGAAACAGATTTTCCCGAGAAGGCATCTTACTACCATTTTTACAGAATTTACTTTGAGGAGGCAGATATGACTTTACTTTTGACTCTTTTTACAAAAGTTTAATTTTAGCAACTAATTTAAAATGTCAGATCTGATAACCCAGGAGTAGTACCTGTATAGCAGCTGTGCTTTCTTTCATTTGCATTAGGAACTTCAGTTATATTGTTAAATTAGTCAATCACTATGGGACCTTGGGAAGATTGTAACAACACTCCCTAAGGACCTTTTAGGAAAATAGAAGCTTAGTCAGCCTTAGCAGCAAACGTGAATCTTTGGGAGAATTTGTCCAAATTCACAGTTAGATATACTTTTAAGCTGTTAGGAAATGAATACTTTGTTTACTCCAAATACCTTAACACTGACAAACAACTTCTGATTCAGATTGGATTTTGGGACTTTCAAACCATAAACACCATATGACAAAGTCTGCTGCAGTGTCAAATTACACACTGCAGATGAACAGTTTGACACTGACTGATTGTATACATGACCAAAAAGCTCAAAAAGGTATAATTGCTGCCATTTTGCAACTTTTGCTATCATAGATCTTTACCATGGTGGGAGAGAAAAAATACTTCCAAAAACTACTGCCAGTTCATCAAATGAAGCAACTATTCTTAGTTTTTTTTTCTTTTCTGAAATAAATGATTATAAACAAAAGTGACAAAGCACACTTGAACTTTACTTGCCAGATATAAAAGATGCCAAAAGTAGGTACCAATGATAGCTCTCCCACTAACTGGAAAAGAAGTGCATTTAATTCTCTTATATATGAAGAGATAAATATATGCATCATAAGATGGTCCCAGACAGTGAGCTCCACAGGTAACACAACTTCAAAGTCTCTATCTTAGATGGTATGTGTCCAGAACACTCTTGTGGTCGAAAAAGAAAACATTTAAAATATACAGACACCTACAATTATATACAACTGCAGCAGAAACCATCCAATAATACAAATAAGAAGCCAAGTGGATTAGCTGAAGAAATTAAGATTTTTCTGATACTAAAAATGGGAAAATAACAAGGAAGACCACATAGAATATATTAGTTCCTTTAGATTTTTCCTTAGATTGGAGTTCCCTTAGAAGTAAAAGAAGACAGCGCCTGCAAAAAGATGTCCAACATAACTTTTGATTTTTTCCAATTTTTGGCAAGCAACCTTGTAAAAAAGATTTCCATAGTTTCAAGATGACCGTAGAGTCTATTGTATCTATAGTCTTACTGGATGCAGGTTGTGACCTGGATGAGGCATTCTGACACTGATATAGGATTGGCATCATTCATGAGAAATTTTTAAAGGATACAAAGTTATGTAAGGCAAAGTCTTATTATGAGATATAACGGTTCCGGAAATTTAAATGAAATATATGTATTAAAAATATCAAATGCGGAAGCGTAATAAAAATTTTGATTAACATCCTTTACACAATAACCAAAACGTACTCAAAATATGAAAGAACAAACTAACTAAAAAAGATACTCGAGATAAGAACTATAAATATAGCTATGGAGTCTTTAGGCGTCCCATTCGCCGTCTTCCTGCGGAACGGGCTCGGAAACAATGTCTTGCTGATCTGAAATTGTTAAATAAGGAATGAGCTACACCAGTCCAGTAAAAACATTATACTATCTCACCGCCACGGAAGTAAAGGTAGGTAGAAAGCAAAAATGATCAATGAAGTATAATTTATAACAAATTCATTTATCAATAATAAAATCTTTTACTGTCCACTTATCTCGGCGAGATCCATGAAAACAACATATGAAAACAATAACCTTATAATATCATGAAATCATACACACTTTATAACATAACATATATCACACCTTTACATTTCAATCATCAGGAAATAGATTTCCTCTTTTACCAGCCTACTAGTATCCCTGGGGATCCATAGGGGGTCCCCTCTGCACGTGAACCATTAACATTTACAACCTGATTCCAGGGCCGTCCCCATACCCCATCCGGTATGGGCGCCAAAACCATGAACATCAATACCCCGTCCGATATGAGGGTGAAACGGGGCATCCCCATACCCCATCCGGTATGGGCGTCAAAACACATAAGGTCTCCATACCCCGTCCGGTATGAGAGACCACGTTCCCGGTAGGGTTCCCTACGGACCCGATCCGTCCACCATCTCCCAGGATATCTAGTCAGGCTGTCCACATTATCCACTTATCAATTCATATAACATTTTTGTCTTTTTCCTTAATCTCAATCATCCAATCATACAAAACATGTAAACCAGTAATTGACACCAAATAAGACAATACAGTACCAAGTTCACCATAATAAAAGAAACATAGTTCATGCATACGAGATCATAACATAATTACATCAAATATCATGCTGCATTTAATACTGGAAATTAGATCAAACAATAACAGACCAACACTGTATCAGACTCGAGCTCCATTGGCAACCTTAATCAATTATACATCTATAAAGTCACAAAGTACAATTTAATTATTTATTTAGCTTTAATACCGTTATAGGAAACAGGATGAGGGGTCCTTACTTGTTTTGGGGTCTGAAATCGACTCTACAGTGTGCCTACGGGCTGTCCCAAATTTCCCTGAATTTTTTCCGGAAAACTGAAAAGTACTACCAGTACCTGCACGTGACCCAAAAAATCCCAAATCAGACCTAGGGCCCCTTTTGGCCAATATCGGAATTCCGGCACGGCGGCTCCACCGTGCTCCGGCGACGGCAAGCGGCAGCGATTAGCCTCGGGTTGGCCGTTTTCGGCCGAATTCGGCCACACTTGCATCGGTTCCTGTGATAAAACAACTCTAGGGCCCTCGGTGGGCTAAAAAATCACGAAAAACCGAGACTTACCGGCGGCGGTGCTCTCGGGTGCGGCGGCTCCTCCGACGTGAGTCGCGTTTGATGTTTGGCTCCGATCAACTTGTAGAGAAAAGAACGGTGATCACAGTGGTATAAAATTTGCATCAAACGAAGGCCGGAAAGGGCCTCATCGGAGGCAAAAACTGAGGAGGGGTGCGGCGGCGCCGCTAGGCTTCGGCTGAGTTTTCCGGCCGTTTGGCCGGTGGTTTGGCTCCGATTTGGCCATAGGTGGACTCAGCATCGAAAAACGAGAAATGGGAAAAAAATTTACCTCGATCGGCGTTCGGAAACTTCCCCGGTTTCCGATTTTCTTTTCAATAACACCCCCAAAATCCAAATTTTCACCTCTTTTTCCCAAAATCAATTTCAATTAAATCCAAATAATATTTTTACCCAATTTTATCATTATTATTATTTTTATTTTCATTAAGTTAAATTAAATTAAATAAAAATCAAATAAATAAAAATAAAAATAATAAAATAAAATTTTATTTTACTTGGGTGTTACATGAGATGTTAGGACTTTAAGAATCAGGATCTAGTTCAGCTTTTGCATGAAGAAGAGTTTGGAAGCTGGTCCTCTGTTTAGACATCTTTCATCCTCTTTCATTTTGGTTAATCTCTTGTATGCCCAAAAAGAAACTGATAGTAATATCTGACACTCACTAAGTATACATGCATAGTAATATCCAAACTGACATAAATAGTGTTGTGCCGAATCAAAAAATTAAGCAATCATATCAAAACAAAAAAAATAAAAGCAGAACTTACATTATTTGATTCACATGACCTGAATAGTTTTGAATTCAATATGGAAGAATTCTGGAAATTATAATATGTTTTTTTCTGATATTAGAACTTAACCTCTATACACTGACTCACATAGTAGCAATCAGCTCAATTATGAGGGTAAAAATAAATAGACTCGTATTACATATAGTGATTACAGAAAAAAAAAATCATGAAGTAGCATAATCCCGTTTAATCTAAAGCAGAAAACTTGTAAATCCCAAGAGAGTTTATATGTTATTTTAAACCATAGTATCAAGTTCAGACCAAAAAAAACATACTACACATGAAAGCATTAAGCAATCCTATGAAAATACAATGATCTTATCCTTTTTCCTTTGTGAGTAATGTACATGATGAGCTGTTACATTTTTTACATTGCCTGTGATAAGTCGAATCCAATCACAAGAAACACACAGTTCATTGGAAAAAATAAGAGCAATCTTACACAGTCCTGTGTTCTGTGAATGGCAATAACCAATCATGCATCTATAAGCCACCGGGGATAGTTTAGTTGCTCCTTAGAGCCAAAAGTACAGCATGGCCTGTCCATAGAAATGAAAAATATTATGAAGTCCTGAATCAAACTGACCAAAAACATAAGGCAAATCAACATTTAAAGATCCTCACTAGTTAGTAAAAAGGGTTGATTAAATACACATGCAGGATGAGTGACAAAGAGCAAATGATAACGAACGAAACAAAAAGAAAATAAAAAAACCATGAGAGAACGCATACCTCCTGGACAAGATGAAGGGAAGAATCATCTATAGGTGGAGTTTTCTCCTTCATCTTCCAACTTCTCATCTCAGATTGAATTGAATTGAGTTTCTCGCGTATTTCCTTCAACAAATTCAACTCGTCTTGACCTTCTTCATTGATTTCGTTCCTTGTAGTGGTTCTTTTCCCTTCTAGTTGCTGAACTCTCCGGTTCAACTGTTGCAACTCAGATTGGTATTCACTAATATTAATAGTTGCATGAATAAGATCCCTTTTACGATCAGCACTGGCTCCATCTCTTGGTGGTTTAGGAAATGAAAGCCTCTTCTCATTGTTTGTGCTAAGCAACACTGTCTTTAAGCTTTCAGTGTCATCTTTAACATGAGGTTCAAAGATATCGTCAGTGGCTAAATCTGGTTTCCCCAGCCTGTCTTCCAATTTAAAAGCAGATTTATCTCGCCCTTTCTTCTCCACTGCCAGAGAATTGTTTCTTTTCTCTGCTTGTGGGACTTCAAATATATCATACACATTAGAGGAAGAAGCAGGATTATCAAATGCTTCGCTCTTTGAAAACCTCTCGAAGTTCTTCACTTTCTCCAAGTTTGTTGCAATTTCATCTCTTGTTGATTCAAGGATACTAGTGCTCACATGTGACAGCAGCATACGAGATCTAGAGTCGCGCTTTACCATTGGATTTCTGTCTATTCGAGCATCTTTAAAATCTGAAATTTCCCTAACTCGTTCGTCCAACTTCTTTATCTGCTCCCAATACGAATTCAAGTCTCCAGCAGGAGAAATGTCTGAACTCTTCTTTGAAATATCTATGGTTTGATCAATCACTTCCTTATCCGGGATGATATCTGGGCTGGGGCAAAGAGATTTGTCACTGCCTACCGTGATTTTCTTGTCCATAGAGTCATCAATTTGCAGTGGAGGCAGAGACTGGAGTCTCCTGACCATATTGCTTCCGGCACCAGTTTCTCCAAACAATGCATCATTTGTCTGCAACATTAGATTCTCAGGAAATTTATTTTCACCCACACCCGGATCAGAACAACCAAGGCTTAGAAGCTTGCACCTATAAGCTTGAACCTGGAACTCAAGAGAAGCAATCTCCATTTCTTTCTGGTATATAAGCTCTTCAAAAAGCGCCAGAGACGTCTCGGCATGACACATCTTCTCCTCTGCCATTCTCTTGTACTGACTTGCTTCCATTGTCAATGCGGCCTTCTCTCCTTGCAACCTCAGTATCATAGATAGAGCTTCACTTGCTGCACTTGACGAGGCTTCTCTTTCAACATCCAACTCAGTGTACAGCGTTTGCAGAAGCTCTTGTTGAGCTTGGAGCGTTTCTTTCAGAGCTGAATCAGCTCCAGCCACCCCCAAACTTACGGTACGCTCAACCATGGCGAATTTAAAAATTTACTTGATCTGGAAGAAAATAGTTCCGTTTTACGCTTCAGTAATTTCAATAGAATTTTGACACACAAAATAAAAAATAAAATGCTCATTAATGACCGAAATGAATAATTAATTTCCCGGAAGTTTAACTCGAGGAACATGATCAATAATCTTACAGACTTCATTACCAGAAAACAGAAAACAAATCCCTAGAATTAATGAACACCAAATGGCCACGATAATTACCTGGTAATTTTCAGAAGAGAAGAGATCAATCTGTTGGCTGAGCAGAACCCAGTTGAGATAGAAGCAAAACCTCAATACCCTTTACAAAGCTTCTCCTTCTTCGGTCAAACAAGACCACAACAACAGAAACCCAGGAAGATATCAATGGCGATTTTACAGAGTCGGAAAATTTACAGGTACAAACACAAAACCCGAAAAGAAAAACCCACTCCCTATTTAACAGATAATGGGAAAAAAAAAATCTTCGATCGGAGGAAAAATTATCGAATTACAGCCTAAGATCATCTGTTGGGTATAAGAATTATAGAAAATATATAAATGACAGTGGATTTCTCATGTATTTTTCTTTTTTGACATAGCAAACTCATACTAAAAAATTCCATAAAGAGAAAAAAAAAAAATTTTTTAAAAAATCCATATTTAAGAACATGCTAATTTTTTTCCTTTTTGGTTGTCATAAAAAGATAATTACCAATTTATGTAACGCTTTAATTAGATTCATTTCTTACAAAAATACGGATTAACATTAGCAAAATTAATTTATAAATATTTTAATTATATTTTTTATAACCAAATTATGTAACGTTAAATATGGATTAACTTGCAAATTTATTATATTAATTACTATTTAGTTAAATAGTTACTATCTTTCTCCATAAAATATTATAAATTCAAATTAAATTCATAAATTTATTACATATTAATCCGATAAACTTGTCTAATAAAAATAGAATAATATTAATAAAAAATCATTCATGAAAATACTAATAATTATTTTATTTATTATATAAAATGAATTAGTTGGTAAATTTTCTTAACGAGAATAAAATTAATTTATTAGATAAAAACCGTTTAGGCAAGGCAAGCACGAGTCACGAGTGAGACCGATTAGGCGGTAATTAAATTAAATTAAACCAAATTAAATTATGTTCTGAAATTTGAATTGAGTAATCATAGCCATTGATCTTTAATGATGACGTAGGTGGGGCCATGATTTCTTCATACTTGCTTTTTTAACGTGAAAGCGGAGTTTTGAGTTGCCTTTAGAAAATTTAAAATGCCGTTAAAAGCGGTTACAACGGCTCTTACGGGAGATGTTTGGGGCGTTACATGTTGCCCGCATGTTTGGCCTACGTTAATGATTTGTACAACGTTGTCAGCTACGTCATTTTTACCGTTTATTTTATTTGGTATTTAGTCAATAACGAATAATTAATTATTACTACCATTTAATTCATTATTTTTTTTTAGTAAAACGATTTGATTTTAAGTTTACTTTAAAAAAAATAAAAAATGTGTATATTAAAATTTATTGATAAATATTTAAGTCTCAATAAATATATATATATTTTTTAATTTTTTTTATAATATTATAATTTAATAAATTTTTGTTTTGTTATGTGTTAATGAGACGACTTTAAATGAATAACTATAATAATAGAGAGAGTTATTATTTCATTGATCGGATAATTCATAATTTATTTAAAATTATAATCACGGAACATCTTTAACGAAAATTTATTTTAAAATGTTTGTAAAACACTATCACATCTACTTTTCATATATTTTATTCTTTTATTAATTATATATTTATTTTACAAGATACAATATTTAACATACATTTTATCAATTATATATTTCTATTTTATCATATGTTTAAAATTTTGTTAATTTTTAAAAAAGAAATTTTTATTAATTTCAAAGCTTTTATTTTTAATATTCTACATTATAAATTTTTTAACTATAATTTTACTTTTTGTATTATAATTTCTTATATAATATTTTAATATTAGTGATCTAAAAAAATCATTTAAAAGTTACATTACTGTTGTATATTGATTTCAAATGCACAAGAATTTTTAAGAAAAAAGAATTATTTGTACTTAAAGAATTGAGAAATGCGGTGGCTAATAGATTTAAAAGAGAAAAATTGAAGAAACAATTCACAAAGGGGGATGAGGGAGGCACCCACGGAGGTTATTGAGAGAGAGCAAGTTCATTGATATCGAGAGGGAAAAGTGTATAAAAAAGAAGGGGGAGATTGGGATCGAGAAGGAATAATATTTGTGAATAAAATGTTGAAACCCTAATATATGAAAAAAAAAAAAAAAAAACTTATATAGTATGATAGGAATTCAAAAAACTTATTTTTGAAGTAACAAATTTCAAATAGTCAAAATGGATAGAGATATTTAGATAATATATTCTTTATTTGTACTGTTATGCGTATGTTAGTAATTAATATTTACTTATTCATACCTATTTTATAATCAGAATAACAAAGAAAACTCTAATCCGTTAAAATTGTTCACTCTCTTGGAGACTATTGCAGGTCTTAATCAAGTGTGAGCAAAATTAAGTTCGGTCAAATTAGATCGAGATATTTGACGGATTCAATTTTGAATTATAAAAACTTGTATGTATTTAGACCAGCAAATATATATATATATATGTTATGAAATATTATATTTTTAAAATTTTATTTAAAAAAAAATCCTAAAACCTAAACAAGATATACACACTCTCATTACCGGCCGCCACATCCTTTATTCATTATCTTCATCTTCATCTTCAAATTTTTTCCTCTTAATGTATAGCTATTATCTCTTTCTTTCATCATTCATCTTCATCTTCACATTTCATCATATTCATTTACAACCGCCATGTCCTTTCTTCATCATTCATCTTCATCTTCACATTTCATCATATTCATTTACAACCACTACGTCCTTTCTTCATCATTCATCTTCATCTTCATCCAGTCAGCCCGAGCTTGAAATCTTTAGTCGCATCATAGCTTAATATGTGCAGTGCATATCAAGACTTTCACAAGCAACTAATGGAATTGAAGGAGCAATTCTATAGATTACAGTTTTTTTTTCAACAATGTGTTTCACCAAGATAAGATGGTACCGCGTAGGTTTCACTAAAAACTCACATAGCACAAAAAAAAAATAAAATAAATTTTTTTTATAAACTTATTTCAAGTTCGAATCAGTTTCAGAATAATGTATTCTATACCCAATACTGAATTTAATGATATAACATATCATGAACCAATAAAATCTATACATTCACTCATTTATCTATCTCTATTCACAATTCATAAAATTACTACTTTATCAATCTCAAACATAGTAGATAGAACATATTTATCAAATAATCATCTCAGTTCTCGTCTCTAACAATAAATCATGATTAAACTCTCAACAAATACAAACTAATTTGCCAATGATCATAGCCTCTAATATGAAGAGATTCAATATCGATTGCCAATTGGGAAATTTTCAGGTGAGATTTGGGAGTTTTGGTTGAGAAATGGAAAGATACATAGGCATTTTGAGGTACTTGATGTAGAAATGTTAAACTTTTTAGTTTCTATAAGTCAAAGGCAGCCCATTATGTTCTTATATGTTTTAAAAATGCAATGACTTTTTGCATTAAGCTAAGTTTGGATAATGTTTTAGTAATTTGTTTTCATAATTTCTTAAAATAATATTCGTCAGGAATCGACTAAACCAACTTCAATATTATGCCAATTCACTTAAAATCGATTTGAAATTGAATCCATATTTAGAACAACTTCAACTTCAAATGCATTAAGATACACAAATGACTGAAAGTCTGCAACTTTTTTGTTCCAAACACACTTTAGAGTTGAATACATCCAAGAGACCATTAAATATAATATTCTACAAATATCAGATTTCTATATCAATATATGCTGGCAAAATATTGGGATATAAATTGAAAGAGACTTAAAATCATGTTACCTTGAAAGAATACAGAGCTTGATTCAATGATCATGAACCGGAGTAAGCAAGGGTTTGTTGTCGAAGAAAGCTTCCAAGTTACCCACTACAACTTTCCTCAACTCCTCGAAAGTCTCCATGGTAAACACCGCAGAATGAGGCGTCATGACGACGCTATCCAATTCAAACAGCTCAGCCGGCACATCAGGCTCCCTCTCGAACACATCCAGCCCAGCACCTCCGATCTCTCCCTGCACCAGACATCTAACCATTTCTTTCTCGTCTACAACTCCGCCGCGCGCGACATTTATAACCACTCCTTCCTTCCCCAGCGCCAATAAAACCTCCTTGTCGATCATGTGGTGGGTTTGCTCTGTTAGTGAGCAGCAGATGATGAGTGCATCGCTGTCGGCTGCGAGCTCGCGCACGTTTGTGTAAAATGGGTATGGAAAACTGGGTTTTCGTGCTCTTGAATTGTATGAGATATGGCAGCCGAAGGATTCCAGTCTTTTGGCCACCTCTACGCCTATGCTCCCCAGTCCGACTATCCCTATTCGTTTCCCACCCAGCTGGAAAAGTCATTAAGAGTGGTAAATGGCGTCAGGAGCAACTGGTAATATGATCGAACAGTGGTGTGCATTTGGAAAGACGAATTCCATAGATTTCTGTTAGTATCTCTTTTTGGGATGAAACAGGTTTTAACTAGAACCAAAATGGAAAGTTTATAAATACCTTACAAGCAAGCGGGTATTCCCCTTTACTGGTCCAAAGTCCACGTTTCACATATCGATCGGCAGATGAAATTTTCCGCAAGACATCAATCAGGAGTCCGATGGCCGCGTCGGCGACATCTGGGGAGAAGATGGTACCAGCGTTGGCTACAGCGATGCCGCGACGGCGGCATTCGGCTATGTCGATGTGGTTGAGGCCGGCGCTGGTGGAAACGACGAGGCGAAGATCCGGCAAGAGGCGAATGATATCGGCGGTGACAATGGAGCAGCCGGAAGAGAGGATGGCCCGGACAGAGTGGGAATGGGTGGCCAAGAATTGGTGGAGAGGGAGATCTGACTCGTAGGATTTAAGGAAATGGAATTTGGGTGAGTCATAGAAATGGTCGCCGAATAATACGAACGCCGGCGGACGTTTCAGAACCAGGACTTGAGGGAGGACGGGAGACGGAGAGCTTTGATCCATCTGTAAGCGAGTGAAACTGGAAAACGAAAGTTCCAAGAATCTTACTTTTTCGCTTGATTGGGTTTACAAATTCATCATCCTTCTTCCCGGGAGAGTCAACGAGTTCGTTAGCTGCAAATTGGAAATCACAACTATCCATTTGGATAAAAAATAATTAATTTAATTTCAGTTTTTTTATTAAAAAAATAATAATAATCAAATTTTAAAATCATGAATATGACATAAAAATATTAAAATTTTTAATAACTATAAATATTTATCGTCAATATCAAATATAAAATTTTTATATACTCTATTATGCTAAGAAATTATTCATCTTTCTTATGATATTAAAATTCTAGAAATCTAAAAATATTAGAGGAAACGTATTCAATGTACTCCGTGAATCTTCTTATAATTCTTTTTACTTAATTTTTTTTTCTCTGTTCTTTTATTTTAATCTTCCATCTTACATTCTCTAACTCATTTATGAAATCATATTATCAAGTCAAGAGTCTCCGTTCTATCTCGTTATTTTAAATTTATTCGGAACTAATTTGTGGGACAATGTTTGGATTCTTTCTTTTGTTTATGGGTTTTAACATGTAAAATTTCTCTCTTCTTACTATAAGTTTAGTGTAGTAAAAATTTCGTAGGTCATTATGAAGAACTCTCATTACGTTTCAATCATTATTTGTTTTATTGCAATACTTGTAGACTCTCTGTTTGTGAATACGCAATGGTAGACCTTTATGCATACAGGAATGTCGAATGGAAGGTCAGCAATCCTCTCATGCAACGGAAGTTCGTTTGTCATTACAATGCCAGTAAATCTAAAGAACAAAGTGGCTTACAGTGGTATCTGTTTTAAGAATTCGGATTTCGTACAAGAAACTGAAAACTGATTGCTATCCGAATGAGTACTATGAACAGCAAGAAGTCGTAACATGAACTGACTGTTACCTTTGTCTTAGTCCACTGGAACCTCGACCTCCATTTTTAAATCAGAGCTTCCGAGAGTCTGCAAGTTGTGGGATGCCAAAAAGGAAGAAAAAAGATCATTAAACATCCAAACTTCTTAGTTCTTAACACGTATCATAAGATTGATATTAACAATTGCAAAGGAAAAATTAGTTAAATTTATGTGCTTAGTTCTTGCAAGCATCATTAACTTGGGAAAAAGGAATCCATTTGTATAGATGACCATGGATATCTACTGACCTCTGGATAGTAACTGTCTATTGACATCTTTAACATTATTTGATGGAGAAGGGGTAATTACCAACACCACTAATCTTCCAGAATTTCAATTAGTTTAAAGCAAATTATTGGAGAGAGAAAAAAAAAATGGTTCTCAAAATATAGTACAGTAGTTAGAAGATGATCAGACATTACTACAGTAGCTAATCTCAAAGGCAAAAAAGAGTCCACTTTTCAAATGGCAATAGGAATAAAGCCATCTTTGATCATCATATTTAAAGGAATAGAATCGCCAAAAATTTCACCATAACAAGGAGTAGTGGCATTCTAATGAACAATATATTTGATGGTTGGGATCTAGGATGCTGGGGCTGTGAGGGAAGTTCAGAGAAAGGTTGCATCAGTTGTAAACATTGTAGATATTGTGTTTGTGCATCCATGTATTTGTATCGAAGAGGGGATAATAAATCAATGACTAGAAAGAAGAATGAAAACAATGTGAACTTAAACTGAGAAAAATCTAACTTATTATTCTCAAGGCCAAAAGGGTTACTGACTTGATAATAGAGGTACGTTTGTTTCCAATTAAAACATTTAACTCAGTTACATAAGTTCAATTATCAATTACCAAAAAGCTAAAGCTAATAATATGAACTAACTTCTTTTTTGTCATATAATTCCAAAGTATCATCTCCCAACTTGTAGCATCTCTCTTTGGTTATGGCAGACACAAAAAGCCATAAAAGGAAAAAATTAAACAAACCCGTAGTTGCAGAGGAGCAGCTGCTGACATTATCACCTAATTACATATATGTTATGATTAAGCCTTCCCAGTCTCTCCAAACCAAGTTAAGCAGTTTGTAGTTCAAAAGTATCAACTGTGATCAAAGCCTTCCTGATACAAGTAAACAAATAACCCCCACCTATCAACTCCACGTGTTGAAAGTATACTAAGCTACCACCTCTAATCCTAAGAACCAGAAGTTATCTATAATTTAAAGACTTCTGAGATAAGTCTA
Organism: Carica papaya; assembly: GCF_000150535.2. The sequence continues at coordinate 1,772,991 of NW_019014646.1, read as the reverse complement.
ATTGCCAATGTGATCTTCAGAATGTGCTAATAGAAAACATCCTTCCTTACAGCTAAGCTCACTGTTCTATTATTATTATTATTTCTTTTTTTTTTTTTTTGTGTGAGAGAACGAGATAAAGGTAAGCTCACTCTGTTAAAGCCTAAAAGGAACAATTTGGAAGTTCAGAGTAGGGTTCTTTACTTACAGCCTAAAATTAAAAGCTGAAAAGATCAGAGATTTTAAGAGAGAAGTAAACAGGGTTTTTAAAGGAAAGCAAGGGTGAAGGGAAAACCTTCCTCTTGTCAGGGAGTTTAATGAATTTCAGGCGCAGGTTATAAATGAACCGTGTTTGGTTATGAAGAGCTAAAGGAGTTTTTAGAGCAAAGAAACATACATTTTTTAAACTATTTTTCCCTGCAAGCCCACCAAATCATAGTAAAAAGTTAGCCTTTTACAAGTACTGGGAGCTTCTGCAGACACCCTCAGTGTACCTCAATAGCACTGAAAGAATCTTGAAGATTAAGCCTCTTTTACTTTACCTACAATACCATGAAAAACACAATCTAAACCGATCCTAGCCCAATGTACAGAGGCAAAGAAATTTAGCATGCATTACGATGGCACGCAATGATGAACAATCAGGAAATAGGAGGAGCAATGAGCTCCATAACAATGCAAGTGAATTAAAAGTTCCAACATTTAAGGGTAACATTTGAAAAGACATTAACTGCGTGAGCAGAAGAATAAGACAAGACTCACTCCAAACTTAAATCTGAGCAAGACTATACTACAGTTACAACCCACACTCCACCAGAAAAATTTCATGGTACCTTTAGAAAATCTGATATAACTAGTGAAGAATCCTTCGTGTAGCCTGCTTCCTCAAGGACGTGGACCAGAACTTTCTATTTCAAACACAAAAAGTTCTTTGCATGAGTTATATATAATTCTTTTGGAAACAAAATGTAAAATAAGACCATAATTTAAATAATCTGGATGTAGTTTGAAGTATCTCGATTCAAGTGGGTAATTCCAACAGTAAACTAATGCACATTGTTAATATAATAATAACTTTGAGGACCATAAAAAAAATCCACATTTCTTATAACCTAGAAAAAGCTTGTGTTAGCACACTAAGATTGACTGTTATGCATAAATAATCCACCAAAATAGCAAATGATAGTTCGTAAATTTATTTGATATGAGTATTAGGATCTTGATTCAAAGAAAGTTCATGTAAACATGTCAAGTACAGTACTCTCAGTGACGGGATGTGTCAATTTCTGAAGATTTCAGAAGATATGCAGTTTGATATCATAACTACCCGTTCACTTCTATCGTAAATCTGATGCACCAACAAAAGAATGCTAAGAACACTTGTAAACCAAGTGTTTCAATCAGCAATCATTGGAACTTCATAAATTTCATCGATCATTGAAGTAGTTTCTTCCTTCTACTTATGAAGAACCAATTTATAAATTAAACTAAAAGGATTTTACTGTTTTTTGGCTAGAGCTTTTGACGAGTCAATTTCATGAAACAGCTGAAACGTAAATCTTGTGGAAGCTAATGTTTCCATCGATTAACATCAGTTTCAGGATCTAAAGAAATATGATCCCAGTTGGATTTCCCTTTAATATAACAAAGATATTAATGTGAAGGATTAATGGTGCATAAAAGGGGGAATACTGAAGAAAAAGAGAATTCTGTTAGCCAAGCCACCGACCTCCCTCTGTTGTTCGGATATGAAATGCCCAGTCAAATCCCTCAAAACATCCAGCATGTCGTTGAAGGCAACTTTTCCATTACCATCTGAATCATACACTTTGAAGATAACTACAAGAAGAAAAAAAATTTCAAAAAACAACAGAATTGGATTAACTCAAAAGTATAACCAACATAATACTTCCACAGAAATCAAAACAAAAATGAAAAATCACTACATTCGATTTTGTGTTGCAAACTCGCGCGAGGACTAAACGCGGATAGGAACGCCACAAATTCTTTGAAATTCAATCCGTCTAGCATCCGCAACAATCTCTGAACAAAGTCCAAACAAACACCGAAATATAACATATTAGCACACATTCAAACATTCATACGAATCATATACGCATATACAGACGTGTAGGTACAAAATTTAGAGGACCTGAGAGAGAGGATTGACAGCGAATTCAGGTACAGACATGAACTCGTCGGCGGAAATGAAGCCGCAGCCATTGCGATCGAGCTGACAGAATCTCTGGTAGAGAGAGACGATCTCTATCTGAGAAACTGCACAAACCCCAAACAGAGATTTTATTTGGAAAAAAAAAAGGCAAAAGAAAGTGAAAAATCACATGCGAAGCTCCATGATTAACAATGCAGACACGGTATTATAGATGCGAGGAAATCAGTAGATTACATGTGTGGTTACAGTGTTCTTGAACTTCTTCAATGTCGTATTGAGTGAGCATCGAAGATGTATTGCCCATCGTTACGGAGAAGCGAGCGGGAGAGCAAGAGAAAGAGGAGCGACTGAGCGTGGTGTCCTCTCTTGGAATTATCGATAACTTTATTGCAGACCAAAGATCCAGGTGAGTTAAGATAATGCAGATTTGCATTTAGTGCTATTATTAATTTGCTGGTCTGCAAAATAACAGCAACTGTCTTGAGCTCGCAGGGTGACGTCATCGCTGCTGTGCTGATGTTGTCTGGTTGGTTGGAATAAGAAGAAGATGCTCCTGTTTGGTTTCCAGGATAAATCTAGCCCCCACCAAGAACAACAATATGCAATTTAATTATATCAGTTTATATAATTCTTTTCATAATTTCCATATTTTGTCCCTAATTTTTACCTAAAATTTTTTAAAATTGGTTTTTAACTTTTAAATTTCTCAATATTAATATTTATTTTTAATTCATTTTAGTATTAAATTCAACAGAAATCACCACATAATTAAGCTTCATAAAAAATATTTTTAAAAAAAAAATATCTGACAATAGACCTAATAAATCGAACTTAATTTTTTTAAAATTTTAATTTTAATTTTAAAAAAATTTCAAATATTTTTTAAAATTAATTTATTAACTTCGACCCATTCATTTTTATTTTAGTCCGAACTAAAATTAAACCAAAATAAATTAAATTTTTCGATCCTCTATTACCTATATTGATTATCAAATTAAAATAAACTTAGAGATGCGTGATCAACCCATAATCGTACTCTATTACATTTACTTAATCATTTTTTATAAGTTTAACAAATTATTTTTGACATTATTATACATATATATATATATACAATAAGAACATAATGTATAAACAATCATTGATGTCTAAGAGACAAAAAGTGCATTATAAAAAAGAGGAATAGGTGAAATTATGTAGAAATATAATCTTTTAAAGTATTCATCAATACTATATACCAATAATTTTCTAAAGACACTCTTGAAAGAATTTATAACTTGTTTAATTTCTAATCTCTTGATTATTTATTAAATATTCTTCTATAAAGATTATAAATACTTATTGATTTGGGAAAAAAAAAAGAGTTAAATTAAATACTATCTTTATATTCTTTTCATATTTATCCCAATAAAAAAAATTAATATTGTAATTAAGAACATAATAATCCACGAATTAGTTCTTAATTTTTTTGATGTAATCCAACGTTAATATTACTAACTCGAGACATAGGTTAATTTTCAAATAAATTAAAACGTTTATGAAATTTATTCAAAAAAAAAACTATACTGACTTCGATTAGAAAAAAATAAAAACTTAATTTAGAAAGTAAATTAAAAAATAATCTCTAGCAAAATTCTTAGTAAAATTGGAACGATGGTTTTCAATACGGAAAATAAAATGTATTATTTTATTTTAAATTATTGAGAATTACTATTATTTTAAATAGATTAAGTTTAAATTTTAAAATAAATTCTACAAACTTCTCGTCTTGTTGCAAATATAATCGCGAGTACATCAAAGAAATTAAAAAAAAAATCTACATTTGATTTATTTTTGAAATATCTAAGACGAATGAATCAAGATTAGCGTAAGAAAATCCTCTTTTAGTAAGAGCTCCTCGACACATTATCTTGAGTTCTTCAACTTTTCTCCGCATTTGCATCACTTCCTCGTTATCAAAATCCAAAAATCGTTGCACAATATTTGCAATTTCTTCTCTCTCAATCAAAATCCAATCCTTCTCTAGTGTATTTCTTTTAACCCTCCATCCAATCTTCTACAATTTGCTTGCTATTGGGAACTTGATCCCAAAATATGGGAAATGTAAGCAGAGGAACTCCGGCATAAATAGCTTCAAGAGTTGAATTCCACCCGCAATGTGTCCAAAACCCTCCTATAAGTACATCAAAGAAATAAAAAAAAAAAAAAAAAAATCTACATTTGATTTATTTTTGAAATATCTGAGATGAATGAATCAAGATTAGCGTAAGAAGATCCTCCTTTAGTAAGAGCTCCTCGACACATTATCTTGAGTTCTTCAACTTTTCTCCGCATTTGCATCACTTCCTCATTATCGAAATCCATAAATCGTTGCACAATATTTGCAATTTCTTCTCTCTCAATCAAAATCCAATCCTTCTCTAGTGTATTTCTTTTAGCCCTCCATCCAATCTTCCAATCTTCTACAATTTGCTTGCTATTGGGAACTTGATCCCAAAATATGGGAAATGTAAGCATAGGAACCCCGGCATAAATAGCTTCGAGAGTTGAATTCCACCCGCAATGCGTCCAAAACCCTCCTATAGAAGGATGACATAAGACTCTCAACTGATCACACCAAGGTGTTATCAGCCCTCTACCTTTATCATCGAGGGTCTCAACACCATCAAATTGTGAGATATCGTCACGAATAACCCACAAGTATCTAACATTACTATTTTGCACACCATAAATAATTTCTTCCATCTGGGACTTTGAAACAGAAAGAAAACTACCTAATGAAATATATAAAACTGAGCTTCTAGGTTGAGAATCCAACCATTGGAAATAGTTAGTGTTGAGATTACGTGCGTCTTCCGACTGTGGTTTGTCTTGAAGGGCTAAGTAAGGGATTGAGGGCCCAATTGGGTATACGGGAAATGAAAATTTTGATTTTAGTGCTTCGATCGCATGGGGTTCGAGCTCGTGAACTGAAGTGAATAAAAGATATTGAGCTTTCGCAGCATGGGAAACACAATTTAAGGCGGTGTCTAAAACTTGTTGACCAGTTCCGAAGAAAAATGTTGGAAGATCTCTTGTTTTTGTTGGAGGAATTCCGGGAATGTAATCGACTACTTCATTTCCAAAACCTAAAAAAAAAAAGATTGTTTGAGTAATATTATAATTACCATGTTTTAACGCTGAATCAAGCTGTGTAATTTCTAATCAAAGTCTGAGAATTTTTAATTACAGTAAAATTTAACAAGTGATACACTAAATTAACAAAGTAAACTATAAAATGATTGTGCTTATGCGTACCAGACAATGAGGCCGGGAAGTGCCGGTTTTGCAGGAGGAGGTCAAAATGGAGGAAGATGGAAAACACCGTCGCCGACATCGTCCAAAGCGAAGCTATCGGAATATTCCTCCGGTTGGCGACACCGACATCCCAACTCAAGTAAGGGTCGGCTATAATGACCGAAACCGGCGGCTCCAGCTGGTCAAGAAGTTGCTCAAAAGGAGCTTCCAGCTTGGTGGTGACAGCTTCAATGAAGCCGGGGAAATCCTTGGCTCGAACCAGCTCTGAAGGTATGATGTTAGGAAGCGTCCGAAAACGGATGTTATTCGGCTTGGGATCCGAGCCGATGAAGCCGAGCCACTCGTCGGTGACGACGAATGTGATGAGGATGTTGTCGGGCTTCCTTGAAGCCAGCTGCTTGCAGAGGTTCATCATGGGGTTGACGTGGCCTCTCCCGGGATATGGGACGGCCACCACGTGGCAGACGCTGGTTGGTTTCTCTTTCGCCGGTTCCATGCTAAGGGAGATAGTTTGGCACGTTCAAGTTGAGGGAAGTGGAAGCGAACCAAAGTGAACTACAAACGCAGAGATTGATGTCGTTTTGGGTAGGAAGTTAATAAGAAGATGTATCGATGAGCTTCTGCAATTTTTTAAGACGTGTTTGGTTGCTGGGAAATGGAGCAAGGAAAAGAGGGCATATGGAGATAAGGGGAGAGGGTGAGAGACAAAAAGGACAGTGGTGGGTCGGATCACGGATGACAATTCAATTTATGGATCCGTACCCGAATGTAATAATTCTGTAAATTGATTTGGAAAAAAGAAAAAAGACAAGAAGACACATCTCTCGAGTTGACAAAGGCACAAAATTACAATCAACTTGTTATCATTTCGACTTTCTCGCCAAAATCAAGTGTATTACGTTTCCTTAATATGAAAAAATATATATATCTACTTATATTTACACATTGAAAATAACATTGTTCACACGTGGGTTAGTATTTTTTAATTTAAAATATGTACGATGTATTTTATTAAAAATTATCTTTTATTTTTTTAAAAAAATATTTAAATTAAATATCACACATCACTAATTTAAAATCATTTAATTTAGAATGATAGTATTATTTAATGAGTTAATTTTTTAGATTAAATGTTATTTAACATGACATTAACCCAATAAAAATTTTTAATTTATATTAATTTAAGTCTGTCAGAATATTAATTTAGAAAAACGAACTAAGTTCATATTAAGAAATTCTGAAAACACCCAACTCCACCCACTAATCTTTTTCACTTCTCACGTTTTCTCTCTCTAACACTGCCTTCTTCTTCTTCCCTCTCTAAATATTTTGTATGTCATTAGAAAAAAAGGAATAAAAACACACCGAGTACATTAGATAACCACTTTCGCAAGAAATAAAACAAACACTAACTAATACGTTCATCATTTCTCACATTGAAGAACCCAAATTGATGTTGTCATAGAAGATTTTCTTGAACAGCTTTAAATGGTTGGTCTCCAAGCATATAGCCAATGATAAGCTGCCATCATTCTTTGGATCGTTGCCTATATACCCTTTACCTTCGCTGTATATACCCGTAGGTCCAACATATCTAGGCTTTCCCCAACCAAAATCTGACTCACTGAGTGACAACCGATTCCAAGCTGTGATCGCAAGGTTAGGATTTCGGTAAATTTCGTTTCCTTTTTGGGGTGACAGAGAGTCAATATCAGGATGTTGATCTAAATAGGCAAGAGCTGATCTCATGTATTCATTATCAACTCTCTTTATCGATTCACGAATCCTCTTTACGCTTTGTTTCAATGCTTCTCTTCGGAGATCACCGGCAAAAGCTACGGGTCTCGCATGGAATATGGCATTGCCGAAATACCCTAATGGGAGTGGAGGAGACAATCTTGACCGTCCACTCACTGCCACGTGTAATCTCGTTGCTTGATCATCCACTAAACCACGTGCTGTGCAGGCGCAACGCCACACGTGTGCAGTGAGAATCTCGTACGTGCTGTAATCTCGTTCGTTCGCTATTCTCTTTAGAATGGTAAGTTGGTTAGTGGTAATTTGGAGAATCGTAGTGGAAATAGGTTGGAATTGATGTCTAGGGTTATTCATGGAAGGGGGTGGTTCGTATTCTGTGTGGCGAAATGTAGGGGATGTCGGAGTCCAAGCTCGGAGAACCGTTCGATCAAGAAATGGTTTGACGACCACGGGGAAGCCACGTGTTATGTTACCCCAAGAGTTGATAATATGTCCATAGCCTGCGCCGTCTGATAATTAGTGATGCCATCCAACTCCCACACAAATTCCTCCACACTTGAACCGCGTTACCTATACATGGTATAAAAATTTACCATTAATATTTTCTTAAGATAAAAAATTCATACATTTCATTAATTTAATTTATATACCTGAACTAAAAGAAGAGGACAAGATGAGATATCGGTTGAATAATCAACAGCGGGAATAAGTTGACCGAGTTTGGAACCTTGTGAAAAATCGAGAAGGAGATCATCGATGGTAGAATCGGATTCGGCCTCAAGAAATAGAGCTCCCTTGGCATTACAATGGATATGAAGTTGGTCGTTTTTGTGGCGGCGCAGCCTCCCGGCAGCCGGATAAAATGGCACTAGAGTTTTACTTAAACCCTCCTTCAACAAGTCAGTGTTAAAGAAATTGGTGGAGCCGTTGTGTCTGTAAAAGTGGACGAGGCCAATGTGAAGCCTTACATGTAACAAGTCCAGTTTTGAGATCCATAAATTATGTCTTGGTGTTGCTTCAGCTGGTTCTACAATGCTGGATTTCTTTACTCGAACCTTCATCAACAATCTTCTGTAATATATGTATATGTATTATTCCGACTGTCACAACCCGAAAGTGATTATGAATTAGTTGACACCGATATAACAATTATAATATAATATAAATAAATTTATCCTTTTAAAAGAACAGCAGAAGAGAGAATTCTCCAGAAAAAGGAAAAGATAAAAGTGAAAGAAGTCAGAATTGACGGCAAATGAAATCTTCCAATAAAAATTGAAGTGCTCAACTACTCTTATCGACAAGATGATCATCTCATGGTTTGGTCTACCAGAAGCAGCATAATATTAAAGAAAATGTGACGGATCATATCAGAGTATTCTATTTATTTAAGTTTAGTTTTATTAGCAATGTTCTAAAAAATGAGAGAAATAAATACATATTTCGGTCCAGAAAAAATTAGTTCAAAGATTTCTCATCGCTAAAAAATGGGGTATAATTAAAAATTTAGCGTTTTCTTGCCTTTTCTCGCTAGCCAAACGAGAACTTTTTTTTTTTTTCTCATAATTCAGATCTGGAAACTTAAAAATAGAAAATCAAAACTTGATGTTCACTCAAATATATTATAATAGGAAATACGTGAACCTTCATCGATACTCTTCTATAATATATGAATATAAATTATTCCGCCTGTTACAGCCTGAATGTGATTATATGTAGAACTTGATTTTTTTAAAAAAAAAATTATTATATTTATATATTTATAGATTAAATAATAATTATACAACAATTGTAACATAATATAAATATTCTAAAAAAAAACAGTAGAAGAGATAATTCTCCAGAAAATAAAAAGAAAAGGTGAAAAAAGTCATCATTGATTGCCGATAAAATCTTCAAATAAAAATAGAAATACTCAACGATGTTATCGACAATACATCGTATCATGGTAAGGTCTACCAGACGCAACAAAATATTAAAAAAAAAAAAAAAATTGTGAAGGATCATATGAGATTATTTAAACCGAGGAGATATTCTTTGCTATTTTATTTATTTTAAGTTTAATTTTATTAGTAATATTCCAAAAAATCAGAAAGGTATATATGTTCGGTCTAAAAAATTTAGTCCAAAGATTTCTTATCGCTAAAAAAATGGGGTATAATTATACTTAAAAAATGTTTTCTCGCCGTTTCTCGGTAGCCAAACGAAGATATTTTTTCTTGTAATCCAGGTCTCGCAACTTAAAAATGGAATATCAAAACTTGAGGTTCAATCAAATATATTATAAAAGGAAATATGTATTTTGTTTCTACGTGGTTAGTTTCTATTTAGAAAACGAAAAACAAAAACAAAAAAATACCAATATATAGATATAGATATACTACATATATGTCCGAACCAAAACTGCAAACATGAATTCGACGAAGAAGCAGAGAGAGACAAGTAGTACCTGGAAGTTGAGGAAAGCAGGAAGAAACCAAGGTGAATCAGAAACGCAGAGAATTACCGTCGTTTTGGCTCAAAGCTCGCCGAGGATATTAACAAGAAGATATGTTGATAAGCCCTGCAACTTTCAAGACGAGTTTGGTTGCCTGGAAATGGAGTGAGGAAAAGAGAGCGTATATATACATCTTCAATTATTTGAAGAAGGGGTTGGTCGAGATTTTCCGGATGAGACAAAAGAGATAGTGATGGGTCGGGTGAAAATTCAATTTGATATCGGTACTAGCCGCATATGATATTAATTCTTGAAAAGAAAAAGAAGGAAAAGACATTTTCCCAATTGCCACAGCGCTTGGCAGTAGAAACTATAAACATGATTATATTTTCTAAAATATAAATACATACGCCAAATAGGCGCTTTCACATGGCTGAAACCGGCATGACCTCGTATAAAAGCTTCTTGAACAAGGGCACATGGTTTATCTCCAAGCAAATGGCAAGCAACAAGCTACCGTCACTGGCTGGACTTGCCGATATATACCCTTTCCCTTCACTATAAATACTTGCTGGCCCTGCATACACAGCTTTTCCCCATCCAAAATCAAAATCATGGAAAGGCAAACGACTCCAGCTGACAATGCTGAGATTCGGACATCGATAAATTTCATTCCCTTTCCTAGGAACAAGACATTCTATATCAGGATGCTTTTCTAAATAATCAATGGCTGACCTCAAATAACCATCGTTCATCTTCTTCGTCGCTCTATGAATTCTCTCTGCAGTGTCTTCCAATGGCTCTCTGCGGAGATCACCTGCCAGAGCAATAGGTCTGACGGGAAAAATGGCGCTACCAAAATAGTTTTGTGGGAGTGGAGGAACTAATTTGAACCGTCCATTTAGCGTCACGTGTAGCCTCGTGGCTTGATCATCGGCGAGGCAACGTGCTCTGCTCACACAACGCCAAATGTGAGCTACCAGGACCTCATGAGTGGTGTAATTAGCTGTTGTTTTGGTGCCATTGACGCTGGCTTTTAACACCTTAAGCTGGTCAAGAGTAAGTTTGAGAATGACAAGTTTGGGACATGATTGGAATTCTTGTGTTTGATTAGGGCTATTCATGGTGGGAGGTGGGTCGAATTCGGGATGGTGAAATGTAATCGACGGTGGGAACCGAGCACGGAGTAAGGTCCGATCAAAGAACGGCGTGATGTTGGTGGGAAGACCACGAGCCAGCTGAGCCCATGACCTGGTGAAATTTATCAAAGCATGGCCGTCCGACAACAATAGATGCCATCCAATGCTCAGACAAACTCCTCCGCACTTGAAGAATGTTACCTGTATATGTATATTCTTTAATCTTAAATTTGTAAATTACATTATTTAAAACCCTAAATAAGTATGAATTCCATAAACAAACTAATAATATTGTACAGAAAAAAATACAGAAACTGAAAGATAGTTAGGCTGAAGTGCAAGAGTTCAAAACGGACGTACCGTATCTTAATTTTAGTTTTCATTAACATTATTATTTTCTTAATTAATTAACAGAATTGAATAAAGTATAGCACCGATCTCTTGGCATGAAAAATTTTACCTGTACCAAAAGAAGAGGATAAGAAGAGATGTCAGTTGAGTAATCAACTGTTGGAACACAGTGACGGAATTCTGGATTCCGAGTAACTCCGGCAAAGCCCCCCATAACAGAATCGGTTTCAGCCACAACGAACAGCACTCCGTCTGCGTTGCAGTAGATCTCAGGCCTCCCATTGTGATCTCTCCGGAGCCTGCCAGCAACAGGATAGAACGGCACAAGAGTTCTGCTTAAAGTCTCCTTAAGCAGCTCTGTGTCGAAGAAATTAGAAGAGCCATCGAGCTCATAACAGTGAATCAGACCTACGTGCAACCTCGCTTGCAGCAAATCGAGGTTAGAAATCCATATGCTGTGTTTTGGTGTGTCTTGTGCCGGTCGTACAATACACGATTCTTTCACACTCACCTTCATCTTCCCTGAAACATCAGATTTTATATTCACCTTTCTCTATCAGCAATATATATATACACTCACACACACACACACATCCACAACGTAAACTCCAAAATATATTTCTCTATCCGGAATCATAAGCATAGCAAATCGACAACATAAACTCTAAAATATATCAAGCTACTCTCCATTTCAAAAAAGAAATTACGGAGAACGGAAATATTAACATGTGAGTTGAGTAACATACCTTACAACAAACAAGAAAGAGAAATCTCTACAACAATAAATATCTCACCAGTTCGATCTGAGATTTCCGAGAAAGAAAAAAACGTCAAGGAGGAGAAAATGTTAGGCGAGGTGAGAAACTGGAAGAGTTCCTTTTTATAGCTTCCAGAGACGTGCAAAAAAACTCCGTTATATTTATAAAAAATTATTTTATTTTGTAAATTATTATACATTTATTTTTAAATGATTTATTAAAATATAATTAAAATAAAAAAATTATATATCGAATAGTGTAAAGTTTCAATTTAAAACAAAAAAAAAACCGGAAAAAATTAAATTATTTATAGTTAAATAACGTGTAAATTTTAATGAATTTAAAGAAAAACTTATTTTTTTTACAATATTATAAAAAAATCATCATAGAATTTAAAATATTGTTTTATTATATTATAGAAAAAATTAGAATTTTATAAAGCTTATAATAAATTTTATAATTAAATTAAATGAAAATCTTCAAAGATAGGGTTGTGCGATCCTTTTTGGACACGCAGACTGCAAATTTTGACAAAAGGAGGATATTGTACTTTCCGTGTCAGAAGAAAAGATAACGTGACTGGTGGTCACCATCAATAGATCACAACCCTTGTCCTAAGTGCGCCCAAGGCAGTATATTTTATAGGCACCGTACAATAAATTGATTCTTTACCTGATAAATGTAATTACAAAAGATATAATTTCGTAATTACCACGTAACTTAAATATAATTAAAAAGTAATAATTATTTGGTATTATTAAAACGCTCATCTAATTAGTTTATTAATTAATTGTCTAAAAAATTATATATCAAATAATTACATATTATTTTAATATCAAATTATTATTATTATTATATCAAATTGTAATTACCGTAATTATTATAATAATAATAAATTAAATTAAATCATAATATTTATGATTCTGGTATAGATTTATTTAGTATTATATTTATTTATTTTTTATCTTAAAAGTTCGTACACGAATAAAAATAATATTTTCATATAAAATAACAAAAAATAAATAAAAATATATACTAAATTTAAAAGATGTAATTTCAGTTACTTAAAGTAAAGGCTTTTTTAACCATACTTTGTCTTTGTTCTAAATAATAATACTTGAGATGTGAACTTTTTAATGAGAAAAGAGTAAATCCCATTCTTTCACTGCATTGTTCATTACAATTACCCAAGAAAAAAAGGGTTATCTCTCTCTGCATATATATATACACACACACACACTGTAAAAGTGTTGGCACGAGTACCACAAAACAGAAAACAGTGGAAAACTATAAACACGATATATTTTTTAAAATATAAATACGTACGCCAAATAAGTGCTTTCACATAGCTGAAACCGGCATGAACTCGTGGAAAAGCTGATTGAACAAGGCCATGTGGTTAGTCTCCAAGCAAATGGCAAGCAATAAGCCACCGTCATCGGCTGGACTTGCCAATATATACCCTTTTCCATCACTGTAGATACTTGCTGGCCCTGCATACACAGCTTTTCCCCATCCAAAGTCAATATCATGGAAAGGCAAACGACTCCAGCTGACAATGCTGAGATTCGGACATTTATAAATTTCATTCCCTTTCCTAGGAACAAGAGATCCTATATCAGGATGTTTTTCTAAACAATCAATGGCTGACCTCAAATAACCATCGTCTATCTTCTTCGTCGCTCTACGAATTCTCGCTGCAGTGTATTCCAATGGCTCTCTGCAGAGATCACCTGCTAGAGCGGTAGTTCTGACGGGAAAAATGGCACTACCAAAATAACTTTGTGGGAGTGGAGGAACCAATTTGAACCGTCCGTTTAGCGTCACGTGTAGCCTCGTGGCCTGATCATCGGCGAGGCCACGTGCTCTGCTCACACAACGCCAAATGTGGGCTACCAGGATCTCATGAGTGGTGTAACTTGCTGTTGGTTTGGTGCCATTGACGCCGGCTTTTAACACCTTAAGCTGGTCAAGAGTAAGTTTGAGAATCACAGATTTGGGACATGATTGGAATTCTTGTGTTTGGTTAGGGGTATTCATGGTAGGAGGTGGGTCGAATTCGGGATGGTGAAATGTAATCGACGGTGGGAACCGAGCACGGAGTAAGGTCCGATCAAAGAACGGTGTGATGTTGATGGGAAGGCCACGAGTCAGCTGGGCCCATGACATGATGAAATTTATCAAAGTATGGCCGTCCGATAACAATAGATGCCATCCAACGGTCAGACAAACTCCTCCGCACTTGAAGAATGTTACCTGTATATGTATATTATTAAAATGACATTTTACATTTTACACCACTAAGAAAATTTGGGCACCTCTGACCGTCGTGATTTTTTAATTAATTTATGTCAATGTCTTTTAATATAAGATTCCCCACTCCCACGTCCTTATTAAAAAATGAAGAAGAAGAAAGAGCTGTCCGCCATTTTTTCTCAGGTCAAAAAAAGAAGTACAGCACTGATCGGAGAGAAAATCTTGGAATGAAAAATTTTACCTGTACCAGAAGAAGAGGATAAGAAGAGATGTCAGTTGAGTAATCAACCGTGGGAACAAAGTGACCGAGTTCTGGATTCTGAGTTAATCCAGCAAAACCGCCCATAGCGGAATCGGCTTCAGCCACAACGAACAACACTCCCTCTGCGTTGCAGTAGATCTCAAACCTCCCATTGGGATCTCTCCGAAGCCTGCCAGCAACAGGATAGAACGGCACGAGGATTTTGCTTAAAGTCTCCTTAAGCAGCCGAGTGTCGAAGAAGTTAGAAGAGCCGTCGGGCTCGTAACGGTAAATCAGACCTGTGTGCAGCTTCATTTTCAGCAAATCGAGGTTAGAAATCCATATGCCGTGTTTTGGTGTGTCTTGTGCCGGTCGTATAATACACGATTCTTTCACACTCACCTTCATCTTCCCTGAGACATCAGATCTACATTTCACATATATGTATATACATATATAGACATATATGTCAAAAACATAAATTCCAAAACATATTTCTCTATCCAGAATCATAAGCACAGCAAATTGACACCATAAACTCCAAAACATAGCAAGCAACTCTTCATTTCAAAAAAGAAATTACGGAGAAAGAAGAAACTAACATGTGGATATGCATAGAATACCTTATAACAAACAAGAAAGAGAAATCTCAACAAGAATAAATATCTCACCAATTCGATCTGAGATTTCCGAGAAAGAAAAAAAAAATCGTGGCGGAGGAGAAGATGTTAGGAGAAGAAAATGTATAAGAAGACGGAAGGAGACGAGCGTGGGAGTAAGAAACTGGAAGAGTTCCATTTTTTATCCAAGAGTTTTGATCATACAGACAGCGCTCGGGAATAAAATAACATAATAAAATATAATTTAGTAAATTAATATAAGATTAAATAAACTATAATAATGTGTTTGGTATATAAAGCATTCAGAGTTACAAAATTAATAATGTTTTGGGTACATTATAATATATGCTAATCCTACCATATTATAAAATTTACATATTTATTTTAAACTTGAACAACCGCCAAGTCTTCACATAGCTGATTCTAGTAACAACTCCCTGTAAAATAACTTCTCAAATAAACAAGCATGATTAGTCATTAAGCACATAACTAAGAATAAGCTTTGGTCATTAATTGGATTTGCTGTTATAAATCCTTTTCCTTCGCTGTAAATATTTGTGGGCCCTATATATGTAGGTGGGCCCCACCCAAAATCCGCATCCGAAACAGGAAACTTATTCCAACTGACGATACTGAGATTCGGGCACCGGTATAATTCATTCCCTTGTTTGGGTACGAGAGTATTTATATCCTGATGTTGATCTAAGTAATGCAGCGCTGATCTCAGGTAACTATCATTCATCTTCTTCACCGCCTCACGAATTCTCTCTACGGTGCGTTTTAATGATTCCGCTTGGAGCTCACCCGACAAAGCTGTTAGTCTGACGGGAAATATAGCGCAGCCGAAATAATCATGCGGAAGTGAAGGAAATAATCTGAACCGTCCATTTAGTGTCACGTGTAATCTCGTTGCTTGATCATCAGATAGACCGCGTGCTTTACACGCGCAACGCCATATGAGCGCTACCAAGATCTCATGGGTGGTGTAATGTTTGATACTGCTGACTCTGGTTTTCAAGATGTTAAGCTGGTCGTGAGTTATTTTGAGGGTGAGGATGGTGTTGGGACTTGATTGGAATTTGCGGATTGGAACGAGGGTATTTATGGTAGGATGTGGGTCAAATTCTGTGTGGTGAAATGTAGGATAAGATGGGAATCTTACGCGGAGGACCGTCCGATCAATGAAAGGCGTGATGCTTGGTGGGAGACCTCGCGATATCTTGACCCATGATTGGATGAAGCGCATGAAGCCTGTGCCGTCTGATAAGTAGAGATGCCATCCAAGTCCTATACAGATGGCCCCACACTTGAATTTTGTTACCTGGGAAAACAGAATAAATAATTATTTTAGTTCAAAATTTAATTAAAAAAAATATAATTAAATATTTTTAAAAATAAAATTTTAGTTACCTGTACAAGTAGAAGAGGATAAGAAGAAATATCAGTTGAGTAATCAACTTTTGGAACGAAGAGGCCGAGTTCAGAATTCTGAACGAACTCACCGAGTCGGCCTATTTCTACATCAGCATCAGCCTCGACAAACAAGACTCCCTCGCCATTGCAACGGATCTCGAGCCTTCCATTTGGGTCTCGCCCGAGTCGGCCGGCAACTGGGTAGAAAGGCACCAGGACTCGGCTTAAAGACTGCTTCAGCACCCGAGTGTCGAAGAAATTGGTCGCGCCGTTGGGCTCGTAGAAGTGCACCACGCCCAGATGAAGCCTCGCGTTTATCAAGTCCAGGTTCGAGAGCCACAGGGGCTGTTTGGGCGTCTCGTGTGCTGGTCGAATAATACACGACTCTTTCACACTAATCTTCATCTGATTAATTATTATTGCCTGTAATAAGCGCAATTTAGTTCTTAATTAATTTTTTTTAATTAATTAAGCTTCTAGTAACTACAAAGATTTTATAAATCACGTGTTTCGAATTTAGTTCTTATATACATATATATATAGATTAAAGTTGAAGAAGAAGGTGTGCATATCATACCAGCAGCTTCTAAAATCTCAACTCACAGAGAAATGAGAGAGATGGTGCAGGAGGTGGGTTTCCATTCAGCCAAATTTATAAGTGAAAATAGAAAGTGACATTTAATGCATGAAATATGACTACATTATTTTTATGGGTAACACTTTCTGGTGAAGACAAAAAGTTGGTTTACACATTTCCTGATATATACATACACACACACACACAGAAAACGTAATATAAACTTAGCCTACAAATAAATACTTATTCATCAATAATTAAACTATTGAAACTGATATCTGATGTAAATATTTACTAATAAATATTGTGAAAAATATATTAAAATAATATACTTATTAGTTTATTACATGTTGTTTTTAATTTTGATTATTTTACAAAAAATAAAGTATATATATTGTTTATATATAAAAATACAATGGTTTTTTAAAAAAATATTAATTAAAATTTTTAATCTGTTTTAAGTATTTTAATTTTAAAAAAATTAATTATTATATAATTTTTTATTTAAATATATAATAAATTCGTTGAAATTTAATAATTATTTTTTAAAACGGACCAAATTAGTTTGGTGCAACACCTAAGTCGAAGAGTATGGTTATTTAATTGTTTCCTCTAATGAACAAATGGTTTATTTAAATGTCAATATCATATAGAAAGTGCAATATATATATATATATGAATAATTTGCATATTGTAATCATTCTCTTATCTTGGTCTTTATATTTTTTTATAAATAAATAAATAAATATTACTATTTTTAAAAAAATTTTAAATGTGCATATTTTTATTAAAAAAA
>NW_019014646.1:1740994-1754915 GCF_000150535.2 Carica papaya | reverse complement strand
ATTAAAAATATAAAAAAAGTTTTAACGGAACAAAGTATATATATATATATATATATGTGGAATTTCTTTGGCGTTGGCTTCTTACTGACTCGACTTGTCTGTTGTTCCGGGCTGTAAAAACGTGATTAACCGCAGAGACTGAGAAACCCCGATTTCTCAATCAGAACGAGGAGGAAGCTGACAAACAGCAGTGCTTGAATTTCAGGCTGGTTTCGATTTTGATTTCTACTCACGGTTCAAGTGATTTTATACTTCACTTTCTTCTCCATTCTGAAACGTTTGAACACAGTTAATCACCGTAGATTTCGATCTCTCTCTTGCTGTGAAACTCACGCTTATATTACTGTAAATATACTGTGATCAGTTTTTCAAGGTTCTTCGTTTATGCTTTGATTTGATTGTTAGGATCTTCGGTGGTTCTTATCAGGAAATGTGTCCTCATGATCAATTTGTTTGTTTATGCTCTTGACTGTTTCAAAAAAGTTTGCCTACAATGACTCAGTACCGGCTACCATTTTAAACTCAAATGCCCTAATTTCCTTTTCTGGATGAATTTTTTATTTTCATTTTCAGAATTTCCATCCCTGAACTAGCTTGCAATTTGTGTTTTCCTCAATTATTCCAAGTTTGTTGTAACTTCCCTTGTGAATTTTAATTATAGTTTTGGTTATTGCATAAATTCGACCCCTTTTTTTTTCCTTTTTAATAGTTTTGGTGATTTTTACAGTTTTGGTGATTGTTACAGTTTCTTTAACCGCATATTGCTGCAGTCATTGTTCGGAGCAGGGTATTGAGTGCATTTCTGAGAATGGTATTTGCTTGATCTCTCCTCCTTTAAGGTTTTCGTGCTATTGTGTTATTTCATTTTTCATTGTTGCTATGAGCCATCCAATTCCTAGAAAATATAACAAATTTGATTTCTTAGTGATTCGATATTTCATTTGATCAGAAAATTAAAACGGGGTATGCATGAGCTTGGTTGTGTCTTGTTCTGCCTCTAGAAGAATTTTGAAGGCATAGTTTTTCTGGGATTAAGTGCATAAGGACATTGAGGATGTAATTCTCCACTAATCTTTTTATTGCTAAAACGGGGTATGCATGAAAAGCTTGGTTGTGTCTTGTTCTGCCTCTAGAGGAATTTTAAAGGTATAGTTTTTCTGGGATTAAGTGCATAAGGAGATTGAGGATGTAATTTTCCACTTATCTTTTTATTGCTAATGTGGCTGCATTATATGCAACTATTAGGATTCCATGTGAAATGTGGAGGGAAGAGCTAGATTGAAGCTGCTTCGACTCACTGGGTTCTTTTTTTTGCTGTGGAGGTGGGAGGGTATCTTTCACCTTCCTCACTCAAAGCTAGGATTTCCTCCATGGTTTCAGTTGATTTGACAAAAGGCAACCATTCATTGAGTTTGATCAGCTTCAAAAAGTAGTTTTATGAGCTTTCTGACAAAAAAACCTGGACTTTTTGGTTCCTGATTTGGGTACCATGTGGTCAACCATATGTCCTCACTGTAACTTTGTGTTCAGTTGAACCATAAAGAGACTAGTTATAGACCAAGTCTCTTGGAAATTCTATTCTTTCAGATAGATTGTTTTTTACCTGCATGCATGAAGTTGATGCTGTATCCAATCTGAGAAAGAAAGCATTATGGGATCTCTCCTTTTTTGTATAGGTAAAGTAATTATGAAGTAGTTTGATTGTGTCACTATATCATATGGCTGGACTACAAGTCATGTTGTAATAGTTTCTATTCCAGTTGTTTTATTTATTTTTCCTACCTGTTTTAAGGGTGTTCTGTTTCTTCATTGAAATATGGCTTGTCAACTCTTACACAGGCTATGTATATCCGTGTAAAGCGTAGCAAGACAACTTACTTTATACAGTGTGATCCAACTGAGACAATTTTGGACATCAAGCAGAAATTGCTAAACCTGATTGATCAGCCTGTTAACAATCAACGGCTAATCTTATTAGGGACTGGGGAAACCTTAGAGGATTCAAAAACATTGGCAGATCAAAAGGTAAAATCATTATTATATTTCTTTTTGCTTCTTTTTTATGTAAAGTTGACGAAAACCTAGTAGTCAGGTTTCCCTTATTTAAATAAAGATAACAAGAGGAATGAGGTTTGCCTTTTGTCTGTTTAATATTTTGCCTTCGATCCTATTGATCCTTTACCTTGACTTAACTTCTGCAATAAACTTCCTACACTTTTGCAGGTCGAAAATGATGCTGTCGTGGCATTAACATTGAGGAAAGGTTGTCTTTTGATATCCCTTTATCTTTTGCATATTTGAGCACTATGATTTTTTATTGGTATATTCAGTTTGTGGATTCTTCTTACCAAAAATTGGATTTGGTTTTCTTTTCCTTTAATACAGAGAAAATCTCGAATCATTATCAATATAATACCTCAACTGCATGCTTAGCCAAATAGTGTACAAATAACAATTGGGCGTAATCCACTTTAATGTCTGCCTCTCCTGTGTTTTTTTTTCTTTTTTTTCTTAATCACTTCACTTCGGACACTTCGAACCTGTTCTCAAGGCTAATCCTACTGTACCACCAACTCGTGAGAGTACTACATCTTAAGCCTAAGCTGTTTTCCGCTAGATGCTGTTATTTATGTTACTGGTGGTTTAGCCAGCCTTTCAGAGTCATGTAGCCATCAAGCCAATATTTATTGTCTATATTCACCCAAGGATATGTGTAACTTGAAAGTAAACCTCTACGTTCGTTATCATTGAAATATATCTTGGTTGTTTACCCAAAATGGAAGGACGATATTCACATGCAACCTACACTTGCTTGTCAGCTGCAAGAATTGTGTTCAACTTATTTGACTCATGCTTTTTTGGCCTAACTTGCACTTGTTTGGACCTTGGTTTTGGAAAATTTTGCTTATTTACAGATGACAATGAGTTTGAGGATGTAAACATTGTGCGTCCAAATGATTTCTACCAATCTCGTGATGATGGTGCCAGCTGGTAAAGCATTGACGGGATTTGGTAAAGCTTTGTGAGACGACGATAGGGGAGTTCAGACAACGTAGATTTCTAGTCAATGGTCCATTTGCTTGTGTTGTTCAGTTCTGGTGCCCTTTGTACCATGAAAGTATTCGTTTTACATTTGTGAAGTGAGAATCATTGATTAATGTCGGAAGCTTCGGTGTCATGGCCATAAGTTTAACTGAAATTATAAAGCTGCTCCCATTACATGAACTGCTTATGTTTTAACATCCTCGCAACTTTTGACAGACATGATTGACCCGAACTTAGTTGCTGATCTGCTAAT
Organism: Carica papaya; assembly: GCF_000150535.2. The sequence goes on along the minus strand of NW_019014646.1, from coordinate 1,751,617 downwards.
TACATTGCATTATTCGTACAGAGAGCACTTACTCCCACGGGGTAGCATTCTTTCTGTCTTTCAGATGATTAACATATTAAAGAGAGTATATATACAGAGAAATTTCAGTTCTAAAGAGATTATGAGTGAATAATTGAAGTTGTATAAACAGGATTTCGATCTCTCATTGATAAAAAAAAAATGTAGGAATTAGAGAGACAACTTTCACATGAGAGGAGAGAATAAAAGACTAGTTAGAGAGAGAGGGAGAGCCTACGGGGTCGGCTGCAGATTCATCCTATTTCTGAAATTCAGCTTCCAATTTGGCTTTGTTTTTGGTGAAGATATTGTTTTCTCTTTGTTGGATTGGAATTTTTCACTGGGAGTTTAAATGCTTTAGGGAAAAAGTCGTCGTGAGGAACTTCACCGAATAAAATTACGAGGAAGATTAACTGTGAAAGACATTTTTTGATCTGGTTATTGTAGTTGCTGTATGGTTTATATTTATTTTCATAGTAGAATAAAGTTAGGACTAATGTTATCTGTACGTGTACTGAGATATATGAATTAGTACCAACTAGTTCATGCATATGAGAATGCTATATAACTACTGTCTTATTGTTTATTCCTCACACACCCACACACACACACACACAGATATGTATATGTGATTGATTTTCGCTACATGTAGGAACCTGCCTCGTGCCTTTTTGCTGTTGAGTTACGTATTGCAGTAACTGCACATAGCAAGGGCAAAACGCAGATCATTCTCAGGGATTGTTACAGTAGTAAATACATAAACAACCGAAGCCAATGCACACTCCGGCACCACCAGGTTCTTTTGAACATTCCTGCTCGCATTTCTTCGACTCACATGTCCCCGGGCTTATTATTTTTTGACAAACGTCCTCTGAGTCCGCTGTTCTTGCTGCCTCAACTCCGTGGATACCCACGTCTTGGCCGAGCTCGGCTGTTTGGGAGGTAAGAAAAGATGGAAGTTCTGTCAAACTTTTGTATTCTTGTGCACTTCGGTCTGTTCAAATTAATTGATAGCGGACTCTTTAAGGTACGAATCTTGTATTCTCATTGTGAATCTTCTTTATCTTTAAACGCAGCATCTATAAATATAAATACATATGTGTATATATATGTATATGTATGTATTTCCACAGCAAAATAGTTGCATTTGTAGGGACTTTTGAAACTCCTCCACTCTTGAAAAGAGAAAGAAAGAGTGCCCAACTGCCCAGACAGGGCTGTCACTGGATTATATATATATATATATATATGTGTATACTCCAGTATACGGCTGGATTTAAGTAGAATTTCAATAATTTTGTAATTGAAATGAGTGTAAATCTGTGAAAGAGAATATCAGAAATTAAGATTTATTTATTTCAGATAATAAATTAAATACTACTAATTAATTTGTTGGTAGGAGAAGAACCTGAGAGAAGAAACACGAGCACAAAAGACATGAAGCACATCCCCCAAATCTTCACCATTCCACTTCCTCTGTGTTATAAACTAGGATGGTACTAGAATATATATATATATATATATATATACTAGTTGAACATTGAATATTTACAATGTGTAAGGGAAGAAATTGTTTAAAGAAAAATATCCCTTCTCATACAACATATATATATATATATATGTATATTTACTTTTTTTAAAATTTCCACTTATAAAGAAAATTCATTTTTTAAAAGCAATTCTAGGATGAAATATCTCATTAATCACTCCGAAAAAGAAAAATATTTGCTTATATAGTCACTGTATCGTTTTTTATACCAAGATCCGACCGGCCGGTTCATTGACTGTGCTCATCGGGCCGGGTTCGCTAAATGTGCCGGACGGTTTTTCGGATCACCCGGCCTAGCCGACCCTGTCCTTGAAGACTCGGATCCTGGGAAAATTTTTTGCTGTTTCAAATTCTTATCCTCCAACTCAGAAGAGAGCGCACGCTTCTAGATTTTACTGGCGAACAGTTCTCCTACCATGTCGGTGATGCATTCCAGGCTCCTCCCTCTCCCTCTTCAGTTCACAAATACTAACGGTATGCTTCCTTATCCCACCCGGAGACTCTCTTATCCTTGTCTCCGACAACTCTCAGTCTTCTGCGCGAAGAGAGCTGGTAAACGGAGGTATCCATCCGAGAAGAAGAAGTTGAAATTGAAGCAAAAAGAAGCCGTAGCCGATGTGGAAAACAAGTTTGAAGGTATCTGGAGACTCTCCAAGCTCGGTGTTTTGGTCCAAAACGACCCCGGAAAGGACTTCATTGGTCTCTCCGATGGACTGCTGCAAGAGATCGCCAAAGTTCTCGAGTTTCCGGTAAATTTATGTTTTGGCTAACGAGAATCTTGAGGAAAGTGTAAAAAATGAGATAATAGTTGGTCTTGTTTCAGGAAACTTACAGAGATGTTAAAGACTCATTAGTAGTAAGACCAGTAACGTTTTAGTAGTAGACAAAACATAATAACGATTTTATAGTAAAACTTCTTTTATGAGAACTCTCACAACAGCTATGGATTTTATTCCGATTGCTATGGTTGATGAAAGAACTGGCCATGATGAAGGCTATGCAATGCAAAAACTAAAGGAATCAATATCCCAACTGTTCTTTTCCTACAGTTTCCTGCACTTGTATGTTTCTCAATAGAATTTATTGTTTTATACTTTTCTAGGTTGCTTCAATGCTGCCAACAGAAGCATTCACAGTCGTCCGGAAATCTTTTGATGCGAGGAAGGTCTGTCCAATTGGAACTGGAAGTGTTTGTTTCTCCATTGCAGTGCGCCATAATTCTCTTTCTAAATATGTCTGTTTGTTGGTTGAACACATATAATTACGAACACATGGTAGCCTTTTTTCTTGTTTGAGCATATGTCAATTTATCCTAACGGCAGGAGGGCGTACCTGTTTGCCTTTCTTTTTCTACTAGGAGGGGGACTTTTGGAGTCTATATATTCAAGAACTTAGAGGATCTTATATATTGTTACATTCTTATCGCTGATTAAATTGTTGGCCATTGCTGTTCCTTATGTTTTTTTTGTCTTGTTCCAGCTTCTGTGTTAATTGTACATGCTGGTCTTAGTACATGCCATCCGTAAATGGTCCATGTTTTCAACAACTAAAATAGGAAGGTTTATATTCATGCAAGCTTTGGTTGAAATATAAATGCATGCAGATAGGAACAAAAATATATCCTTTATATCATAGATGTAAAGTAACATGTTTAGTCATCTTTATTTTTATTTGTTTTAAACAAGCCATGATGGTTTTTGAAAAAGGAATTACTTTTTTCTGTTTTGCCTGGTTTCAGGTGTTGAAGGAGCCCAAATTTGTATATACTGTGGACATTGATGTTGAAAAACTTCTAAATCTTGAGCCCCATACATATGACTTCATTTCTCGATTGGAGCCTAAAGTTGGACTTGTAGAACATCTAGATTCTGAAAAAGTTTGTGATGACTTGATCAGTATAATAAATGGGTGTAAAAGAAGCAGCAACAGTACTCCGACAGGAGAAAGCAAACATGAAATTTCCTGTTGGTCTACAGAATTACAGAAGCATTCTGCAACCAGAAAACCAAAAGTTGCTGTTGTGGGTAGTGGTCCATCCGGCTTGTTTGCTTCTCTTGTTCTTGCTGAATTTGGAGCAGACGTTACATTGATAGAGAGAGGTCAAGCAGTAGAACAGAGAGGGCGTGACATTGGCCGTCTAGTTGTTCGTCGGATTTTGGAATTGGAAAGCAATTTTTGCTTTGGGGAGGTTAAACCTTGACTTACTTAGTACTCCTGTTCGAGGTTATTTTAGTATATGAAAAATGTCTATTCATTGCATTATTTGAGTTCTGCTTTCATATATCATTTCTTCAGTTTTGATCTTACTGTTCTAAATAAATCTTACTGCCTGTTGAAGACTGAAAATGGTTGTTCATATACTAGTGGGTGAAAAGAAGGACACTTCATATTTATCGTGTTGTTTTTTTTCCTTTGAGATGCATATGATGGTTAGTATGGATGCTAGCTCAAGTTGGAGCTTATGCTGTCTATTTGGGTTTTTATTTTCATTTTGTTTTCCTTTTATTTTCATTTATGCTTCTCATTCAATTTTCTTGTATGTCAATGTCATATTTAGAACTTATGTGTGGCAGGGTGGTGCAGGTACTTGGAGTGATGGAAAGCTGGTAACTAGAATTGGAAGGAATAGTGGAAGTGTCTTGGCGGTTAGATATTATTCCTTTGCTCTTGTTTTATTTCATTTACATCTTCTCCAAGTTATTTTATTTGTGTTCTCATTGAGTACATATGTGTTTACATTAGGGATATTACAGCATGTCTCTTACTCCCAAGGATGATATTTTGTCACAGAAAATGCTTGTTCAATCATAAATGGAACTATTATTTTACTTGTCATCACAATTCTGATGATTAATGAGAGAGAATCTATTTGAACTGTTGCCTGATATTTTATTGTTCCAACAGTTAAATTATCTTGGTTTCCTGTTTTCTTGTTGCTTCTATTTCAATGATATTGGTTTTCTGTTTTAAGTGGCTCGTATGTGGGTTTCATGTGAGGATTCAATGATATTGTGGATTATGCTTTTCTTCATCAAGCATTGATTGCACATGATTTTTATCCTTCTGAGAGCTGCATATATCTTAATTGTAGATTGCATAGGATTATTGCATTTCCATGAGGCTTTAGACTCCTTCAGATAACTTAAGTGAGCAGCAATAATGATGTAGAAATATTAAAAAAGAGAATGATTTCATATTTCACTTCCAAAAAGTATCAAGTCTTGGTTTTGAAGCCCTTATCACTTAATTACCTATTATGTGCTGGGCTGATTGATTCACAGCTATTTTCATCCTAGGTTATGAAAACTCTCGTTCAATTTGGGGCTCCAAAAAGTATCTTAATTGATGGGAAGCCACATTTGGGAACTGATAGACTTGTTCCTTTACTCCGCAACTTTCGGCAGCATCTACAAAGCCTAGGGGTAAGTAATGCAGTCATACTTTATTACGAGAAGCTGAAACTGATCGAGTTTGCCTCTAAATGTGTATTATAAGTTAGATGATTTTGCTTTTCTTGTTATTTATTTTGATGTGAATAGGTTTCGATCAAGTTTGGGACTAGGGTAGATGATCTGCTTGTGGAGGATTCACATGTTGTAGGGGTCAGAGTTTCTGATTCAAGAGATAGAGCACGATCAGATTGCCAGAAATTGAGATATGATGCAGTTATTCTCGCTGTTGGCCATTCTGCACGTGATATATATGAAATGCTTCTAACGCATAATGTGGACTTGGTCCCGAAAGATTTTGCTGTGAGTGCCTAACATATTAAAGTTTATTTCATTAGAAAGTATCATTTTGGTGGTATCTTTTGGGAATGCACTTGTGTATCTGAGTGCATTTGGTTGCATTTCTAGCATTGTCAACCACCAGTCCTATCCTTTTCCACGAGTACTAAGCCTATTGTTGTGTGAATCTGTGGTAGATGAACACACGGAGTTTTGTGATGCTGCAGAATTTTCAGTATTTAGTAGTTAGTAAAAATATGAGAGAATTAAAAAAGTACCTCATGCTTCTAATTAATTTATTTAATTGACTCTTTTCATTCAATAGATTTCTCTTTTATCTCAACAAAAAATTACTTTATTGAGAGTCCTAGACTTGGATAAATCTGCATCAATCCACCTTCATTTAGTGCCACTGTAGATTGTTCATCGTTAGTTCTTTTTTTTTTTCATTTTCTCTGAGCTCCAAGACGCTTTTTGATATTTGAACCATTGGTCTATCGATAACAAGGGGATGATGAAAGGGACTCAATGTAAGTGAGAGTTTATTGTTTATCTTTAGTTAATATGTGATTCATAAAGATACTACGAGATGATGAAAGTTATTGAAGGGTGTATTGATCATTTGTTTTTTTTTCCCCTTTTTTCTTTGATAAAAGTTCAGTTGTTTACTATGGAGGATTTTGGGGGCTTTATTAATATCTTGATTGACATATAAATATTTTTTCACACTGGTTGGTACTTCCTTGGTGCTTCTGTATTAATGAAACATACCATACTTTTTATTTTTTTTTTAAAAAAAAAAAGGTATGTTTTTTACCATGCAACACCATCTTTGAAGGATTGGATGTGGGAAGGACATTCCTGAATAGTTTGGTTGGGGTGCAGTCCTTTCTTATCACAGCTCTTTCTTTTTCATATTTTACCCCATTTGCCTATAGAATATGAAGGTGGATTCTTGTGCAATATAGGTAAACGAATGCAGTTACAGACTGCTGATGATCCTATTTGCTTGTGATATATGTTGGAATAGACAATTCTGCTCAAATAGCTGGGAAGAGATTTAATCATAAGAAAAGTGTCTGATTCTGATGAGGATTCTGTCATTTGTTTTCTACGATAAATATTATTCACAAAGCACCAGGGGGAAAAAAATGTCTTACTTGGATCTTACCTATGTGAAAAAGAAAAAATTATGAAAGCTTATCCATTGAACTAAAGATGTTAGTGTATGGAACCATTTTCTTCAAGCATTCAAAGTGATCCTTCTTGCCTTCCAAACAAATTCATCTTTGATCCATCCATTCCACATCCATAAAATGGGAAAAAAAGTTAGACCTGATGGCTTCATTACACTCTCTTGAAGCATGAGTCCTTCCCACACCCTATCTTTTCAAATGGAGTCTGCAGTAATCTGGTTTGGACGTCATCTTGTCTGACTAACTAGAGGATTTTGATTATGTTAACCTCATCATAATAATTTGCACCATCAACTTTCTAGTTTTGACTTTGGACCCTTTTTGTTTAGAGGATTATACTTAAAAACCATGTAATATGCTTGAATTTTGGTCTTTATTATTATATTAACCAATTTGTCTGAATAGGTTGGTTTGCGAATCGAGCATCCTCAAGAACTAATTAACAGCATACAGGTTGGTTATGTATTCCATTAATTTTCTCTAATTAGTTAAAAAATTTCAATTTTTCGTACTGTTGTAGATGAACTCATTTACCGCCAATGACATTTGTGTTTAAGAAGTTTCTCTTCTTACAGGCTATTTGATGAACTTATATTCCTGTTCTAATATCTCAAATTGTATTCTTCTCAAAAGTATATTGGATTTAGCATATATAGGAAAAAGACTTCAAAAATTTAGCACTTATGTTTTTGTTTTTCTGTTGAAAAGAAAAGTTTGTATTCCTAAAAATACTTGATGGTAGACTTCACGTTGGTTATAAGAGCAATATGATTATTGCATGTAGTAAGCTTTTAAGCCTACTCTGAGGATATTTATCTTTATTGCCTTGTGTCACATATTTGTTTGCTCCCTGTCCTTCTATTTTGTGATCAAATCCTAACTAATTTATTTATAAGAATGTGTAGTATTCGGGTTTGGCCAATGAAGTTCAAAGAGGACGAGGAAAGGTTCCTGTCGCAGAGTATAAGGTTGTACGATATGTCAAAAGTGAGGATGGGGATTCTTCCCATCATCAAGCAGATGTAAATCGTAGTTGCTATTCCTTCTGCATGTGCCCTGGTGGGCAGGTATCTTTCTTTTTTTATCCTCTGATATGTGCATTTTTAGTTTATCAGTCGTGACATTGGGGATTGGGGATTACTCAGGGTCTCCACTTTAGAGGGTATGGCTACTGATTAAAGTATATATATACCTTGAAATGTGCATTTTAGTTGCACTCCAGAGTATGTCATTGCTTCTCACAGCACCAAGGTATACAGTTTCTCAGATATTGGATCAGAAACTTTCCTCCTTAGCATACCATTAAATAAATTTGCATGAATGAGAAATATAACAGAAAGAAAGCCTTCTATTAATGTTGGATCACCGCAATAGATTTAGGGTTCTCTATCAGAGAGAGAGCCTCTCTTAGTTGATACTGACCCTATAATAATCATTTAGAAGCTTCTCTAGAATACAACTAATCCACTTCAACTTGGAGTTACAGGTTGTTCTCACTAGTACAGATCCCTCAGAACTCTGTATCAATGGCATGTCATTTTCTCGTCGTTCATCAAGGTGGGCTAATGCTGCTCTTGTTGTCACTGTCTCATCAAAGGATTTTGATTTATTGAATTTTCATGGGCCTCTTGCTGGTCTGGGATTTCAGGTAACCTTTTCTCAGTACATCCTTTACTGTATTTATATTATATGTTACTCCTTAGTTCTTTCATTCATAAAACATTTATGCTTGTCAAACAAGGATATTTTGAACTGCAAAAGAAAATGTTTCTGTTAGGAGATGAAGGGTAAAAGTTCTGTTTGACTTCTTCAATGTCCTTGTGGCCATTTGATTTTATATGTGATGGAATCTTTGTAATTATACCAAACTTCTATTTGGGTTATGAAAGGCTGATAAAATTTTCCAGATTCACTCAATTATTACTGTTTTGTTGCTCTTCATTAGAGAGAATTTGAGCGAAGAGCAGCTATAATGGGAGGGGGTAACTTCGTACTACCTGTGCAGAGGGTTACTGATTTTCTGGAGAACAAGTTATCAGGTAGACTTGCTTATTCATAGAGTTATACTGTCAAAATTGTCTAGTTTGATTTGTCTTGTTTTATCAGTTGCTTCCGTGCCACCATCCAGTTATCGCCTGGGAGTAAAGGCGGCAAATCTTCATGAGCTGTTTCCTACTCATGTAACAGATGCTTTGAAGTATTCAATTGCAATGTTTGAAAAAGAGGTATTACTTTCTTTCTATTTGACCCATTGATCTAACCTTCTGGTAAGCAATATCACGAAATAAATTTTGTTAACTTTTTATTTTGCCCCTACTTTGGAACTTTCAGTTACCAGGGTTTATCTCCAAGGAAGCACTTCTTCATGGAGTTGAGGTATCCCATCTTCATTTGCTAAATCATTGTCCTCTTGTCCTTGTCTCTTTTGACATTTGATTATTAACTTACTTTTTAAAATATATCTCCTTGTTCTGTCAAGCTTTTTTCATGTTGATTAGGAAAAAAAAAAAAAAACTTTTGAAGTATCAATAGAATGATATTAAACCATTGTATTGGACGACCTACATTTTCTTCTAACTTTGCTTCCAGACAAGAACTAGCTCCCCTCTTCAGATTCCCCGCAGCATGGACACTACGAGAGCACATCTTTGAAGGGGTTATACCCAGTTGGAGAAGGAGCAGGTTATGCTGGCGGAATTGTTAGCGCAGCAGTAGATGGAACGTTTGCAGGTTTTGCTGTGGCAAAGAACTTCAATTTATTTCATGGTAGCCTAGAATCTGTTCTAGGAAAGACTCAGGGTTTTGGAATTTCAAAGTACTGAAAAGGAGTTAGTTCACGCCTGTTTGGTTGTAATCAATGGGAAAACATACAAGCTCGACTTGGGTTTGCCTAGAAGGCTCCATAGAGTGGAGGAAGATGGTGCCTTTCAACTTACAGATCCGGGTGTGGCACAAAACTTGTGAGTATATTTTATGAATTTGAAGTCATCAGGCAACTGATTTTTTATCATTTTATCGACAATTTACTTATAAGAGACTTCACGTATTTTCTGTTTCTAGACGTCTAGCCATCAATAATCTCCACTGTTGTGCTTCTGCAGCTTTACTAGATTTTTCGTCTACTTCTCAGGTTTGAAAAGTCCAAATTGTGTCATGCTGGTTAAACACATGGGGGAAGATCCTTGGATGCTCTCAGGATCCATCACCTTTACTCATGTTTCTCACAGTAAGATTGGTCAAGGTTCGATTATGTTAGGTCTCAACTGTTAAATTTGGGGGGAAGGCTGGCTTGAATATTGTGCTGAATAGTAAAACAAGCCTAACTCAAGGATTGATTGTCTCATCACTCGAAGGTATTATTATTTCTTGATGCAAAGCTTGATTTCGAGGTTGTAATTTTGACTGAATCTTTCCTTGAGAAACTTGTAGCATAAGCAAGTAGTATATCTTTTTTTATAATACAATTTACCTGAAATGCTAACACTTAGAAAAAGCATATATATATATATATGTATCTACATTTGTTCACTAATTTCTCACCAGATTTTCAGGGGGTAGGTTTTTGTAGATGAACCATATTCTACTTCCATGTAGATCCTGCTTTGTTCTCAATATACATGAAATTTTGAGTTTGATTCCAAAACAAGTTTGGCAGAAAGTTGACATCGAATTCCAACCAACTCAACTAAAGGGCTCTACGAGTTTTTATTTGGTACGTTTTATTACGTTTTCAATATTAGTAAGTATTAAAAATTCTATAAAAATATATCTTATATGTTTTAATCAAATATATCTAATGTATAGATAATCCAACTTATATGCAAATTTCAAGTCAAATTTTTACCGCCGGAGTTACAATTTACTTAATTAAACAATTTTTCTAAGCCGAAGAGCTTAATTTTACTTAAACTCAAATAAAGCTTAATTACGAACTCTTTTAACAGTTTTCATTATCTTTGTAGTAAACCGTAAATTTTCTTTTTTCTCTTTTTACTTGCACATGGAATCTCCTTGTATATGAAAAATCGAATAACTGCTTTCATGTTGTGAAATAAGAAATTTTGGTATCTTAATGCATGCATTCAATTGTTAATTGCTTCTACTAGAAATATAATTGGCTACGAGTTTGAAA
>NW_019014646.1:1719312-1740819 GCF_000150535.2 Carica papaya | reverse complement strand
ACTTTTAAGCTCATGATTGAACTTATTTTTTTTTCTCAAGGGTGAAACTCAAGATTGAACTCAAAGTTTCACCACTTTACAACTTCATATTGAAACCTCAAATAACAAAACCCTCTTTAAAGACTGTTTAAATTAATGCTGGGAAGCCGAAGTCAGAGCATTTCAGACTTGCTTTGTCTTCTCAGTATTCCTCTGCCTCCTTGTCAATAAGTCTGCTTTGGAATCCGATGTCAACCACACAATAATCACACAAACCAAACAAAGAAACAGTCGGCGATCAAAATCTTTAATTCTACTTATTTTTTTATTATTATTACTCGTATATATATATATATATAGAGAGAGAGAGAGAGAGAACTCAGTATATGTTCTATATTTACATATATACATATATATATATATATATGAGAGGACAAACATAATTTTTTGGACCATTCTTGTTCCTAATTAATACCCACATGGAAGATTTCCATATCCATAACATGTGTTGAAGGCTACTTCACTTTTTAGCCAAATGGGTTCCATCATTTTCCTTCTTTTTGTCAATACCCATTTTATTTAACTTGAAAAACAACACAAAAATCAACTACATATTTTTTGTATTCATAGAGATGGATGATTGAGGTGGCGCGAGTGCCCATCATTTGGTATTCAGTAACCTTCATTCACTCATAATATTCATATATATATATATGTATGTATTATATGTGTGTACGTGACATGTCTAATATATATACATATACACACACACATACCTATATACTTCCTTATCCATAATTTGATGAACCAAACTAAATCATAAATACCTCAAGCATGGTCAATTACTTTTGATTAGGACAATGCTAATAAAATATATATATATATATAAGTATTAAATTTCTAATTAATATAATTCAAAAATAATTTCTTTTTTATTTTAATAATAAAAATATTTTCAGATTAATACAATTTTTTTTTTTTTAACAATCTTAGAGGTACACCCACCATATTAATTTAATATATTTGAGATACTTCAAATAATATTTATTTTCTTATCTATTGTAAAAAAAAAAAAATTATTGTGAATTTAAATTTCACTAATATATGAAAGGGCTATATCTAATTACCATTTATAAAAATGATGTCTACGTATATCATTAAGTTCCCTCTCCATCATTACACATCAAATCAATACATACACCCATATTATATAGACTATTTTTATATAACCCATAAATTAGAACTAACAAACAAATCAGAAATTGGTATTAATCATGACAAGAACCAAGTAAAGAATGTTCTTAGTCATTATTGTAGAATTCAAATATATATATACATATATATATATATTATACAATATAACAACAAGGAGTGGGACCCAAGAAAATGAGACGAAGGTCCCACTTGAGGGTTACAAGTCATATGATATGTCCGAATCATCTCATGTGATAACTTAACAATCCGGAGGAAAACTCCATCAGAAAAATTTTCTTACCTCAATATTTTCATGACTACAAATTAGTGGTCTAATTTTGGAACCATGTGTCGTTTTGATTCATTGAATCAATATACGGGTCTTTTAAACACAATACATACATACATATATACATACATACATACATACATACATACATACATACATATATGAATTGGGTCCATATTGCTTGTTATTAATTGGGTCTTTGTAATTTTTTTAAAATGAATTCGCATATGTATTGGACGAACCCAAAATTTCCATAAGCATAATAGAATACAATTAAATAATTAATAAAAATTAAAATTTCAGAATAATTAAGTAATGTTATCTTAAATTTTTGCTCCCCCCACATATTATATACATATATATATACATAACTTACAAGTGGGTCATATTATATATATATATATATATATATATAACTTTTTTTTGGGTCTTAATTTTCTATTCCTTTTGAACCCTTAAGAAAGTACAATAGAAGTTGTTATTCAAACCACAAAAGTAATTGTGTATATGTGAAGAATATAAAACATTTATGCCAAACCCTATAAATTTGAGGTATATTTATACACACATATATATATATATATGATATTACCCTTTAAAATATTAATAAAATAATTATTAATTATTATTTACTTGATTAACTTAATGATTTTAAAATAACAAAACTTGAAATTAGCTGTAAAAGAGTGGTATGCTTTCGGCTCAAAGAAAGTGGTCCATAGAGTCTAAAAATTAAGAAAGCCGCCATCAAAGGAGCTCCCACGGCTTTTGCCTTATGTCTGTTAACTTTTTTAATGTATATACATACATACATACATATATATATATGTGTATATATATATTTAACACATTTTTTTATTTTTTTGAAATATAAAAATAAAATTAATGTGATAATATATATATATTAATTAATTACTTAATTTTTGAAATATAAAAGTAAAATTTTATTTTTTAATTGGCTATAAATTATGCTCATAGAAATTTTCTAAAAAAAATTGAAGATATATATAATATTTATCTATCTAAATTTTTTATATAAATAAAATTTAATTTTTAATTAGTTATAGATTATACACAATATAATTATTTTAAAAAATTATAACTAGCTTGTAACAAGTGACAAAATTTAATAGAAATTAATAATAAGTTAATGTTATTACACTTACAAATATTTATACAAAAATTATAGTATATTTATATATCTAAATTAATCATGAATTGGGTGTATAAACTTTTGGGTTCCAACTTATTTAAAGTTAGAAGGTACATATACATGTGTATATACCATGTACATGTATATACATATTTTGTGATTATGATATATATATATATACATACACACCAATCTTATGTAATCTCATTTAAACCTTTATAAGGCTATGGTTAGAATAAATCAACTTTGTCTTTAAAATTTTACTTTTATAAGTTGATGGATCCTAAATACATTCTCAATGCTACTTGAAATTGGTCTAAGAACTTTATTTTTATTATTTTAATTCAAACAATTAAATTTACAAAATTAAAATAAATATGAATTTTTTATTTTAAATTATTTCCCAACATTTTCTTACTAGATAAAATAATTATAAATAAACAAGATAAAGAAGAGAATAAAAAATTGGCATATTTTTTTAACGAGAAAAATGCTCAAATTTTTAACCCAAAAAATAATTTTTTTAGAGAAAACCCAAAAAAATTTGAGGAAGAAATCGAAATCTATATATATATATATATATACATAATATATATATATATATATAGAAGCACCACCAAGCCGGGCCCTTATAATTAGGTGTTTGTTTGTTCAAATTTATGAAGCGTAGGAAATCAGCAGCCAATCAATAATTCAATGGTTAGCCAGCCATCTTCTTGCACCCTCTAATAATATCATTCCAAACTTTACCACTTTTACTTGTCAAACAATCCAAATTTTTTACAAAAAATATCATATTTTATTTATATATTTACACTAATTTTATTTCAAATTAATTAAATAAAAATAAAATATATTTGTTCTTCAAAATAAAAAAAAAATTAAATCAAATTTTTATCTAATTATAATTATTTTAACTAAGAAAATCTAACTGTTATTCAATGTTCATTTTATCTAAAAATATAATAAATTCGTTGATATTTAAATAGTATAAGATAGTTAAAAAATGATGTAATGAGATTTGAATTCGTAATATTTAGATAAAAGATAAGAATATTAATTATTAAATTACTGTATTATTTATAAAAATATATTTATATAATCAAAGAAAATATTAAAATTTTATATTTAAATATAAATTAATAAATACCTTAATTGATTATTATTATATTATTAAATATTTATTTTATTTAAAAATATAATAAATTCTTTAAAATTTAAATCAAATTAATCATCACAGTCTGATTAACATAATAATGAAATAAATTTTTAATATTATAAAATAATTATCGTTAATTAAAATTAAATTTTACGGATTAAGAAATTAATAATAATTTAGAAAAAAAAAAAAAAAAAACTATTATGCAGCCTGAATTGAAGGAGGGCGGCTAAGAAATCCTCCAAAAATTCTTGGAAGCTCAATCTGTTGACCAAAATATATATTTTATTTTCAATTCCCTATCGTATATCTCATGTGTATTTATATAATATATTATTTTATTATAAAGTCAGCTTATTTATCTACTATTATAAACATCAAAATCATATGCTATATTTGAAATATCAATCTAATTTTTTTTATTATTTTTATTTATAAACTTAAAGATAGTTTCAATATTTGATTATGATGTGTTATATTATTAACTCTATAAATAATTTAGCTATGATAAGTATGTGTTAAACGATTTTATTTATAAGAAACGAATTTACTCAAATCAAGAAGTTTCATTAGTTGTTTTTATAATTTATACCAATTTTTATTTTTATGTCGGTGAGTAGCGTGATATTTTTACTTAGATAGTATAGTCACTCTTTCAATTAATTATTTCAGATCAAGAGCATCGGGGTATATAACCCAATTTACAAGAAATTTGCGAGTAGAACATTCAATTTATTTATTTTTAATTTATTTTATTGATTAGTAATCGTTTTTTAAAAAAATTTATTCTCGTAAACTTTATTTGGTACTTTCAGTTATTGCATAAGAAACGTAAATTATAATTTATTATTTCACTTTCGCACTAAATTTATAGTTTATCACATTTAAAATTTTCGGAGTCGGTTACAAAAATAATTTCAATGTTTTAAGAAAATAAAAAACTTAATAAAATTGTTAAAGTAAATAAATACACAAATTTTTATTTAAAGAAATTAAGAGGGGGGGGGGAGAGTATGTGGGAAATTTAGGAAAAGTGCGAAACCTGGAGGTGGAGGGAGTAAAAAGGTAAAAACAAAATTAGTGAGGGGCTTTTTTGGGATTAATTAGTAAAAGGTTGGGGTAAAATTATAATTAAGTAAAAATTTAATTAGGTTTTGTAAAGGGATAAACTGGTCAACGAAAACCTGGTTAAGAAAAGATTTGACGGCGTAACAAAAGCAGTTTCAGTTTTACTCTTGTGGACTATTAAAAGTTGGTGGCGCGAAAACAACGTCTCAGTTTTCTCTCAACCGAAAAACCGTTTCTTTTCCCTCATTTTTTATTCAAATTTTCTTCCATTTTCCCCCATTTTATTTTTATTTTTTATTTATTCCTCTCTCTCTCTCTCTCTCTCTCTCTCTCTCGCTGTCTGTGTATCTGGTCTGAATCAAATCCTGGCCAGTTGCTGCGTCGCTCGCCGGAATATTCCTTCTGCGGCCACCATCGACCGGTCTTTCAGTCTGCGGCGATCACTTTCGGTTAACTCGTTGTCATTTTTAATTATTGTTTTGTTATTTTAATAGGAGATATTAAGTTGTTTGGATCTTGAGGAGGATTTTTGGCTTTGCTGCTTGATTCACGAAGGTATGATTTATCGTTTATTTCATTTTTTTTCCCTTTGCTTTTCATAATCTGGATGCCTTTTTATTGTGGTTTTTTTTTTTTGTTTTTGTGTGTGTGCTAGGGTTTGTTATATGGATTCTATCGTGATTAAATTAAACTGGTAGTGTTTACTCTAAACTCTACCTCTGTGCTTTTCTGTGATTTAAGTTTAAAAAACTTGTTTGATTCCTAATTAAGGATCGGTGTTTAAGCATAAAACAGAATTGGCTTACTTGTTGCAGTTAGATCCAGTGAACACGATCTCTGAAACTTTCTCGTAGCTATAATTAGAGAGAGATTATTACTATTTTGTCTACAAAATCAGAGACAGAAACCTGTCGAGAACGGACATAATATGTTTCGGATTCTTCGTTACAATCTTTGATTTTTCACATCAAAACTACAGTCTCTGTTATTATAATATATTTTTTCCTCAGGTTTGCATTATTGATTTACGTTCAAAAACTGGAAAGGAAAATTTCCTAAATGGTCAAAACATAATTATTTTCTTAAGGCCAGGTCCGCATAATTCAAGGATTTTTAGTTGTTTATATGTATTCTTACATGAATAATTTTTACTTAATTAGGATATCAGTTACACTGTTAATCCATGAGGATGGACAGAAATGACAATGATTTCTTTTCCACGTGGTCCTCCGCGTCTCTTCCCATTTCTCCAAAAACATTAGCACCTGCAATTTCAGTCTTCTAATCATAAAATATTTAAAATAATCAGCATGGAAACAAATAAACACTATAAGTTAATCTTGAACACCTTAATTTTTGTTGTTTAAACAAAATTTAGTACGCCACACCATATGGTTCTACTTGACACTGTGTTTTCAATAATGCGCTTGCCAGAAAGAGAGAGAGAGAGAGAGAGAGAGAGAGAGCTTCTATTTTTGTTTTGCCTTTGTTTTAAGATCACTTTCATTGAATTCTCTTTCATGGAAAAGGTAAGCAGAGAGGAGGAGCAAGCCAGAGTGGGGTTGGGTTGGGTGTCCGTCTCCCAGTGAATCCTCAATTTTTTCCAGCCCAGCCGACCATGGCATTCCCGTGAGAGGGACAAAAGCGAAATATATAAATTGCAAATAGCAAAAATCGATTCTCTCTCTCTCTCTCTCTCACAGAAAATTCATTTCCTATCCTACTCACCTTTGTGCTCTTATCCTCTTCCTCACCAGCCTACCCTACAGTCCGGCCTCTGTAGTTTCCACACTTTCCTAGGGGACCTCTAGACACCTAAATGCAACCATTGTGGGGATGTATCCAATGCTAGCCTCTGCCGATGACCCTTGATTACGTTTTGGCGCTGTTCAAATGCTTTATTAGTTTTTGATCTCTTTGCTACGGCTTGATCTGCTTGGGTTTGCGCCCTTTTTAATGTCAAAAAGAACACCCATTTGGTTATTTTGTTGCGATTCTCCAGTTCATCGTCAATCAGAGATCTGGGTCTCTGTTGTAAAGATGTATCTTTTTCCCTTTTTCTTTTCTATTGGGTTTATGATTATTCGTTGCTTTTTTGCTGCCCATCTCGCTATCTTACTTTTGGCTTGTGCGTTTGTGGCAGATTTATTGCAGGGAAAAGTATCTTCTTTTTGGGTTTCTGGTGTTATTATTCCTTTGAAATACGGGATAGATGAAAGGCAAGGTTCTCGATTGTGGTTTGCTTCTGTGAAAAAATCCATCAATGTGGTTTGATTTTGATGGTTTGGATGGATGTATATGAGTCAGAACAAGAATTGCGCAAGCACACAGCAGAGGATGCAATTAGACCACCTCTGGTTCCAGCCGAAAAGAATAATGCAGTCACTACCCGTGGCCCTCGAATGAGGGAAGTGAGTTCTAGGTACAAATCACCCTCTCAATCAACGCCTTCTGCTCCCCGGCGATGCCCATCTCCAAACCTTACAAGGACAGTGCCTTCACCTTCCCAAGGGGTGCCGAAAAGAGCAATTTCGGCTGAGAGGAAGCGGCCCTCAACACCACCGTCACCTCCTCGTTTATCTACACCGGTCCATGATTCATCTATCAATATGCACGTGTCATCTAGACGGCTATCCACCGGCCGGTTACCCGATGGTTTATGGCCTTCCACCATGAGAAGTCTTAGTGTTTCGTTTCAGTCAGATACTATATCCATTCCGGTCAGTAAGAAGGAAAAACCATCAACTGCTGCTTCCCCGGATCGCACTTTGAGGCCATCTTCAAATGTAACACATAAACAGGCTGAAACGCCGAGTATATCAAGGAAGCCTATTCCGGAGAGGAAGCGAAGTCCTCTAAAGGGGAAGAATGCCCCTGATCATTCGGAGAATGCAAAACCGGTTGATGGTTTGCATAGTCGATTGATAGATCAGCATCGATGGCCCAGTAGAATTGGTGGAAGGATTACTCCCAATCTGTTGGCTAAAAGCACGGATCTTGCTGACAAAACGCTGAGACCTTCGTCGCCAGGTCTTGGAAATGGATTGTCATCGCTGCGGAGAATGTCTATTTCTGGTAGTTCGAATAAACCCTTACAGAAATCTACCAGTGACGCTGCAAGGTTGCTATTGCTTGATGAAATTGATAGATTAGGAACTGAGCCAAAGTCAGTTGATGATAATTCACTAGGACCATCCGGACGCCGCAAGGTTCTGTCAACAAATTCAGCAGAAAGAACAACAATAGCAGCACCTGCGGCCAGATCTCAGTCTTTACCTACTCCTGGATCACGGCCAGCTTCACCAAGTAGGACCTCATTTTCTTCATCCTCTATTGCGAGAGGTGTCAGTCCATCCCGAGCAAGACCGTCAACTCCTCCTTCAAGAGGGGTAAGTCCGTCAAGGATAAGGCCATCCAGTACTTCTAGTCAATCCAATAGTACAACTTCTGTGCTCAGTTTTATTGCAGACGTTAAGAAAGGGAAAAAGGGTGCAAGCTATATAGAAGATGCTCATCAGCTCCGCTTGCTCTATAACAGATTTTTACAATGGCGGTTTGCTAATGCTCGAGCAGAGGCTGTGCTCTATATTCAGAAAGAAAGTGCAGAGGTAGAGCCGCTACCACATATTTATGCTGTTACCTTTTTTGTGGGTGTATAATCTTAATGCCTTAAGGGGATGAAGATAATTCTGATCACTTCTCCAATCATTCTTTGAATAACATATTGATTTTATTGATAACATTCATTTTACTCATTTCAAATAGAAGTTGAAAACAGCTAATAGTAGGTTTCAATTGTGCGTTTGATCTTAAAGTGAGTTTGTTTCCTTGTTAATGTTGCATGTTGAAGTTTCATTGAAGGAATCTTGAATTCAATATGCAGGAGTATCTGCACGATGTTTGGAATACTACTTTAAGTCTATGGGATTCAGTGATCAGGAAAAGAATCAATCTCCAAAAGCTGAAGCTAGAGCTCAAGCTGAACTCAGTTTTGAATGATCAAGTAATGCCTCTTCTTCATTCTTTTCTTTTGGTCGTATTACGAGCAGAATTGGTTAATTGGTTTCTCCTCTGAGTAACTCTAGAGCTTAGTGAGGTAAAATATATTGTTTAGTTCTAAAATTTAGCAAAAGTAGATTCTATTTAAATTATTCCAATCCTGAAGTTCTTGTACACACAACAGCATAATTTCCTGTTAAACCTCATTGCAAGAAACTATTTGAGATCACCAGATACACAATGCTTAGTATAAGCCAATGCACTATTTTTTATTATTTGCAAGCAGCCAAATTGATCTTGTTGTAGTTACTAGTTCTTAGAAGAGATAATGCTATTTCACTTCTTGTTTCTTAATCCCAGGGTAGATAGCAGCAATAACCAACTGAGATCTTTAAGTTGTTAAGCATATTCTCAATTAAAATTTGCATTAAAAAAATCCTTGTGCATTAATGTGAAGTAACCTTAAACATGGAATTCTCTTTTGAAATATCTGTTAACCACATATAGACTTGCCTTTTGTGAAAGGGAAGCACTATTATTTCTAGTTGGCTTTTGGACTTTTGGATTGTTTCCCATTTTAGGATATTGCATCTCTGTGAAAGTACAGCTTTAAACTTCATTGCACAATTTTTGTATTCATAATAATGATTGGATGGAGAAAGAATACCCTCCATTTCTCATTGCCCTTCTTTATTCCAGAAGACCAAGATAATCATTAACAAGGCACTAAACAGGCGCCACCCATATATAAAAGACCTTCCAAAAAAGAGCAGCCCAAAAGATGTATAATGTCCTTAGCTTCTCCCCTAAGAGAGAATGTCATCCCTAAAAAACCGAAACTAAGGATTTGGAACCAAGAACCTCTAGCTTGTTGAAAATGTTAATTGCCATCTGTAGATGGTTAAAATATCTTTATGACTTTGATCTGAGCTGCTCCTGTTGATACAATAAAGTAGGATAAAATCTGTTTTGATGGTATCCCATCTGTCCAAGACACAAAGGCAGAGTTGATTGTGAATAAAACCAACAGTCTGCTGATATCTTTCTTTCTTTTTAGTCCTGTTCACTGCAGCTGGGAGAAGCTGAACATGTTGGTTATATATCTTTATTTGTCTTACCCCTATTATTTTATTCATTCTTTTCGCAACCAGTCATCCCTTCTTTGGATGCTTTTCTTTATTTCCTGTGAATTCAGCTTGGAATTAGTTGCACTTATTTAACTCCTCGTATTTATGATCATTGATTCAGTTAGCATACCTTGATGATTGGGCTTTACTTGAAAGAGATCATGTAAGCTCTTTAGCTGGGGCAGTTGAAGATTTGGAGGCAAGCACTCTTCGACTCCCAGTGACTGGAGGGGCAAGGGTATGTTAGGATGAAAAAAGTTTGCCGTCGCTATCTAATAGGAGGAATCCAGGCATAATTTGGTATTTGCACTTTTACAGGCTGACATTGAATCTTTGAAGGCTGCTGTTTCCTCAGCTGTTGACGTGATGCAGTCAATGGGATCTTCCATATGTTCTTTACTCTCAAATGTAAGATATCAAGATACTTTTTTTCTTTTTAATACTATCATGTGATATGATGCTCATTCCAAAGTTTGCTTTCCCATCCATCCTTTTCCTCTCAAGTGGATTATTGTTTTATTACCAAGTTACTTCATTTTATAGTTGGTTATGCTTTTAAAGAAAAAAATGCTGATCCTAGGATATTATATTACATCGTTTATAATTTTCTATTCAGTGGAACTACCATCATTTTTAATACAACTTTGTTTACATGTATATAACAATTTGAGTTCTTGATATAAGTCAACTGCTTTTCGAAGAATAACATGTTGACTATTTCTTTCTGCCGCTCAGTAGCTCCCATGAATACACGAAGTTCTGAATTGTCTCCCTAAGTTATATTCTTCATGCTGTTGAATGTTATTTGCATTGTGTTCAAAATCTGGATTCACACTGCATTTTTTTATCTTACCTTTCAGGTAGAGGGAATGAACAGTTTGGTTTCTGAGCTTGCTGTTGTAGTTGCACAAGAGAAAGCCTTGCTTGACGAATGTGAAGCACTATTGGCTTCAACAGCAGCGATGCAGGTGAATATAGGAGACTGCTACTACTTTTTCACTCGTATTTAATTTTGCAAATGAAAATAGTGGCAATCTTTTTTGGTTTTGGGTCTTTAGCCGAAGGGATGTTTTTTATTGGGATGGGATAGAATGAACATAATCAAGCTCTACATAGAAACCATAAGCCATCTTAGTCTGAGCTCAAGGCTCTCTAAAATAACGGCAATCTTGAAAATTAAAATTAATAACTTGGCGGTTACATATATTTTATATGCATAAATGTAGATTTTCCATTTCCTAGTCTAATACACTTCTTTTTATATAGCAGTACCTGATATATGTCCATGGCTGCAAAAGATTTGACTGCATGAAGAAAAAATATATTCTTTTTTAAGGGGAAGCAACAAATAATGTAAAGCTTAATCCATTGGAACATAAATGTTCCGTAGATACATTGGTTTTTCTGGGAACTTTTTATGAGCAGATGCATCAAGGTCAAATAATAGATTCATGAGATTCTCTTTTGGATCCATAATCTTTTCATGAATTATGTCAACTTTTTAAATGATAAGTAAATTAACATTAATGAAAAAGCTAGAAGATTAATAAATTTGCAGTGATATCTGCCAATTTCAACTTATTGAATGCAAAAAATAAGCATTCACTCTCAAGAAAAATGCATGTTTCTCTCTACAGAGCTCAGTTATACATTTTCAAGATTGAAGATACATTTGTAGGAGTCTTCCAACCTGGAGAAATTATCAATTTCATCCCTTCTTCTGAAGCCCTTACAATAACGTTAAGGATTAGGGTTTCTTGGTCCAAAGCCCTTGAAGTTGATGCTAGAGGATGCAACCTAAGTAGGATAAGGAATAACATGAAACCAAAAGCTAATATCTTTTTTCACACCTAGCAAATTTGCAAGTTTTTAGCATGCTTGAACATGTATACGAGGGATTCAAATCTTGGGTCTGTTTTAGTCGAAAATTTTATGAAATTCACCCTCCTGAAATACAAAAACCCAGGTTTTGATATGTTATTAATCAAGTTAGGTAATTCTCCACTAAAGCAGTCCGCTCGTGGAAGTTCCTGATGGATTATTGTTGAAATGTGATTATGAGATTTTAACCTTTGTTCATTTTGATCACAAGCTATTGTGGTGAAGATGAGTTTTTTTTATGATTAAATATTTACACGGCTGGTGTTAATTAATGCCAGTTGTGGATGGATTTCATGATTGAATATTCAAATGGCTTTAGTTGAAGTCTCCAATAAAGTTATTCTATTTGTGGGAGCATATACTTAGAGTTTTTGTATAGGGAGAATCTATGATACCTCGAGGGCACACATGCCTTAGTGTTAACTCTCTTAAAATTTCATATTAATTTAGCATAAGTGATTACTACTTAATTGAGTTATTATCAAAATTATTGAATTATTTGAAATATTAAAAAATTCCTTGAAAACATTGTTGCCTTTTGGGCACCATTGTCCCCAAGTAGACTCTGTAATTTCAGTTCAAGCTCTATCATGCATGTTTTGGTTTTGATTTTGATTTTTCTTTACTAATATTATTATCTCGGTTTGTGAATCTCTTTTGACATCAACCAGGTAGAAGAGTACAGTCTTTGGACTCATCTAATACAAACGAAACAACCTTCGAAGAGGAGCAACCCGCCAAAATTGCCAGTCAAAAAATTTCCATGGCCCTAATCAGGTTCACTTTCTAACAATTTACCACGTTATCACTTTCGTCACAAGATGAATCCTGCTGTCTGCTCGAGTCTCGGTAAATGTAAATTGTTTGTTCGTTTTTTTTTTTTTCCTAATAATGGTGGTGGTAATTTCTCTTGTCAATTCTTTTCCCCCCCTTCTCTACCATTTTTCATACCGGCTCATCCTTAATAGTAATTTTTGTATTACTCGTATGAAAGGGGAAAAAAAAAAAAAACAGAGGAAGCTGATGATTTAAATTAAATGTAGAGGGTTTCAGGTGAAAGAAAAATGTAGTTCAGTTAATTGCGTATTATTCTGTATACATAGGCTGGAGCAACAAATTTAGGAAAGACCCACCTCATTTTACATTTCCATTTTGGAACTCAAAACTCAAAAAGAGTATCTTCTTTTTGCCTTACTAGCCCGAGATTATACATCACTATATTCGAGTATACCTTTTGTGGGGATCTCAATTATTAATCTAGGTTACTTTTTCAAAAGTTGCTTATTCATAAAGAATTATCAGTTCAGTAGGTCTATAAATTATAACTTTTGATTTAGAAGATTGAAAGGACACATAACATTATAACATAAAGACAAAATATGGTAAAATGTCCTGAAAAATTATGAACTAGTAGTACTTCAATTTTTTTTTTTTCCTTCTTTTTTTGAAAGATTGTAACTCTGGTGGATTGTCCATTTAGAGTGTGATGTATCTAATGAATGCACTTTTTAACTTTCCAAGAGCTATATGATGGCATTTGAACAAGTAAAAAACTAAACTCAAGGAAATAGTCTATGGTATTTACTGGATATATAACCTAGTGCTTTTTAGAACTTCAAATGTGCAAAATTTTGTACTTAGCAAGGATTTTTAAGCAACTATGATATTCAAATATAGATCTTGTAGGGGCATAATTTTGCATTGTTTGAGTAAAAAGCCTTTCCTTCAAACTATGATATTTTATTAGATCTATGGTAGTAATTGTTTGATTATAAGAGTAAAATTAAGAAAGCAGTATGTAAGACCATGTTACAATTTTGCACCCCGAGTTATTTATCTTGGGTGTATCTATCTATTTTGGTCGATATGTTGTATGAATTTATTATTTAACCTTTCACAAGATTCATGCAATGCTATTAAAAATAGAAAACTAAAATTGAGTATGTAATGTCACGGATTACAAATCATGATTTTTTAGGATCTTGGAAAGATCACTCCTTTAAACTTGAGTTGCTTACTGTGAAAGATTCTCTGTTGTGAATTTACTGTACTTCCCAAAACCTACATAATGCTATTAAAACAACAATGAGACTGAAATTAAAGAATATTACGAACAATGCCACATATTGTTGCTCTCCCATCTTTATAATTCTGAAGCAAACGTATACCCTTTTGTTCTTTTTTCAAGGACCTATACAATAGCATTAGAACAACTAAAATACATACATACATATATTTATATATTAAAAAAAAAAAAAGGTGTTTGAATTTTTTGAAATATCAAATCTCTACAATTGATTGTTTTTTTCAAAGTAATTTTCTTGATATATTCACTGAGTTCTTGAAGACCTAAAATACTACAACTGAAAATATCATAACATTAAAATTCAATAAAGTAACATAATACGATCTAGACCATCACTCACCACGTCTGAATTCTGAAAACTATAAATTTTTATTCAAGAGTCTGTATTTAATTTCTTCTAAAACTTGCCGACGGCAATATATATATATAGCTCATGGTTCTAAAAACTTCAACAAATACAAAAAAAAAAAAAAACACAATTTGCATGAGTATCTATCAATCTGATACGACTCTTTCATCAATCAATGTAATTTTCGAGAACTGCAATAAATTATAGTATAAAATTTGGAGAAAATATCATGTAAAACATAATTTATTTGTTTGAATTAAGAAAAAAAAAAAAAGAATCATGAGTTTTCTAATAAATTCACTCAAAAATGCACTGCAATGCTATTATAAAATCAAATAAAACTAAAATTTAATATATGTTTATCTATAAAACTGTGAATTATATTTCTGAGATTTTAACATTTTAAAAGCCCAAAATTTTGGGTTTGGATTTATGTTTAAATGTAATTTTTGTGATTGAAGCACATTATATTTAGAGAGCTATGAGATAACATTTCTAATAACTGACTTTGAAATTTAAATAAATTATTATCGGTGTCTGCAAATAGATAGACAAAAAAAAAATACGTGAACAGAAAATGTTATAAATTAGAAACTTATTTTGGATTTGTCCTTAAAAATTTAGGATGAGATAAATAAATTTAATTAAAAATTTAATTTAATTTGAATAAATACGGATGAAGTAGCTTTTTTAGAATCGATCTCTATATATTTTAATTTTTATATATCGACCCTTTTATTTCATGTACTTAGAATTCTATTTGTAGATTTCTATGTAATTTAATATTTTTTATTTTAAATTATCAAAATTAAATTAAACAAAAAATGAATGCTTAAATTTTTTTTTTAATTTTTTTTAATAAAATTGACTCGTAATCATCTGTTCAGAAATCAGGAAGGATTTCCCGCCGTTTTTTTAAATTAAAGAACGGTCACAAACGGTTACGGAATGAACCCTAAAACAAACACAGATGTTAACGACTGCAATCTCTTATACCCCACGAAACAAAAGCTTCTTCCTTGATCTACTCAGCAGAGCCGCGGCTCTCTCCCACCTTACCCAAACCCACGCTCAAATCACCATTCATGGCTTCCAAAATGATCTTGCATTGGTCACCAAACTCACCCACAAGCTCTCTGATCTCAGCGCCATGTGCTACGCGCGTCGCCTCTTTCTCTCCGTCCGAAACCCCGACATCTTCCTCTTCAACGTCCTTATTCGTGGCTTCTCCAACAATGAATCCTCTCTTTCCTCGATTTCGCTCTTTACCCACCTCAGGAGATGCCCGGATCTCAAGCCCGACAACTTCACTTATGCCTTCACTATGGCTTCGTCGTCGAGTCTGGCGGATGAGAGAGTGGGTCTCATGCTACATGGGCAAGTGGTTGTTGCTGGGTATGGAATGGATCTGTTTGTTGGGTCGTCGGTAATTGATTTTTACTTCAAATTTTGGAGGGTGGAATTAGCACGGAAGGTGTTTGACAGAATGCCGGACAGAGATACGGTTTTATGGAATACAATGATATCTGGATTGGCTAATAATTGTTTATTCGAAGAATCAATTCGTGTTTTTATGGATATGTTTAAGCGTGGTGCTACACCATTGGATTCTAGGACTCTGGCAGCAGTGCTTACAGCTGTGGCAGAGTTGCAAGAGTTGAGAATTGGGATGGGGATTCAATGTTTGGCCATGAAGATTGGTTTACACTCCCATATTTTTGTGCTTACAGGCTTCATTTCATTGTATTCTAAGTGTAGGGAGATTGAGGCTGCAAGTTCATTGTTTGAAGAGATTGCAATGCCAGATTTGATATCTTGCAATGCAATGATTTCTGGGTATACTTGTAATGGTAAGACAGAGCTTTCCTTCAGGCTGTTCAAGGAATTGCTTGCTTCTGGAAAGAAAATCAATTCTGCCACTGTTGTAGGATTGATACCGGTGTTTTTTCCCTGTCGTTATTTATTTCCTACTTGTTGCATTCATGGTTTTTGTGCGAAGTTTGGAATTGTTTCTCATTCTTCTATTTCAACTGCTCTGACCACTGTATATAGTAGATTAAATGAGATTGAATCTGCTAAGAAGCTTTTTGATGAGTCTAGGAATAAAAGTCTGGCCTCTTGGAATGCCATGATTTCTGGTTACACACAGAATGGATTGACAGAGCCAGCAATTTCTCTTTTCCGGGAAATGCAGATATCAGAAGTAGACCCGAACCCTGTTACAGTTACATGTATTCTTTCAGCCTGTGCTCAGCTTGGAGCTCTAAGTTTGGGGAAATGGGTACATAGCTTAGTTAAGAGCAAGAATTTTGAGTCTAACATATATGTCTCAACTGCACTAGTTGACATGTATGCAAAATGTGGAAGCATTGTGGAGGCTCGGAAATTATTTGACTCAATGGTGAATAAGAATGTGGTAACTTGGAATGCCATGATTTCAGGTTATGGCCTCCATGGGCATGGCCAAGAAGCACTTAAAATCTTTTCTGAGATGTTGCATTCTGATGTTCCACCAACTGCAGTTACTTACCTCTCTCTCTTGTATGCTTGCAGTCATGCTGGTTTGGTGAAAGAAGGAGATGGGATTTTCCACTCTATGATCCATGATCATGGCTTTGAACCTTTACCTGAGCATTATGCCTGTATGGTTGACATATTTGGCCGAGCCGGACAGTTAAAGAAAGCCTTGGCATTTATAAATAGAATGCCAGTAGAGCCAGGTCCTCCTGTTTGGGGCGCGTTACTTGGTGCTTGCATGATTCATAAAGACACTAACTTAGCCCGTGTAGCTTCTGAAAGACTATTTGAACTGGATCCAGAAAGTGTAGGACACTATATCTTACTCTCTAACATATACTCAGCTGAGAGGAACTATCCACAGGCTGCCTCTATCCGACAAGTAATCAAGAGGAGAAAACTGGGAAAGACTCCTGGATGTACCCTAATTGAAATTGGTGATAGGCCACATGTCTTTACATCTGGAGACCAATCCCATCCACGGGCCACTGAAATCTATGCAATGCTTGAGAAACTGATGGGAAAAATGAGAGAGGCTGGATTTCAGACTGAAACTGTCACAGCTTTGCATGATGTGGAGGAGGAAGAGAAGGAGTTAATGGTGAAGGTTCATAGCGAGAAACTGGCTATTGCTTTTGGCCTCATAGCCACCGAACCTGGAACTGAAATTAGGATCATTAAGAACCTCCGAGTTTGTTTAGATTGCCATATTGCAACCAAATTTATATCCAAAGTTACAGAGAGAATCATTGTGGTCAGGGATGCTAATCGATTCCATCATTTTCAAGATGGCATCTGTTCTTGCGGAGACTACTGGTGAAACATTCTTGACTCAAGGGTTCAGATGAAAAACAAGCGGCGAAGCCTCACAACTTCCTGTGTTTTATCTGTTGGACCTTCGTGCCTACTTCCAAGATCATAAAAAGGAAATGGTCATGGAAAGTTGAACAAATCAGAAGGGAACTTCTTGTGCAGTTACTAAAATATGCAGCCTTGTTGAGGCAGATGTCAACACTGCTTCCTCATTGATTCCTTCCCTTCCACTGAGAAGATCTGTAATAAATGACATGGCCCACATATCACCACCATCAACAGTTTGTCCATTTGAGTCATCTGGAAAACAGTTAGGAACAGGCTCTACGGGGTCAAACTGCAATCATTCATTTCATTGGGAAGGGATTCAGAATTCTACTCCCCTATTCATGTTTTGCTTAATAATTTTTAGCTCCAACAGGTAACCCAAATCTTACTTGTGGTCAAACCTCATTCAAAATCATAAATTAGGTGTACATATGTAAGTTATAATGCGTAGATATTATCAGGAAATTTTTTTTTTCCAATTCAGAGCAAAATATTGCTATCTCATTGTTAAGAGCATGACTTTCAAATAAATGTCCTATCAGTTTGGTCTGTGAATAAGGGTGATTGACAAAAGCTGACAATATCGTGTTAATCTTCCTCTTCATGGATAATGATTTTGCCTGAATTTCAATCCTCAACTCTTACTATTTTGAAGGTTTACACGCAGGGTCAAAGTTGGGGATTCACAGAACACTTGATGCACATTGGTGTTCTTGATCCTCCTAGGAGAAAATAGTTGATAAAACACCACCACGCTTTCCCTGAAACTTAGGGTTCTTGTTTTGTTTGGGTGGGAGATTTATATATTCAAATTAAAGAATAAAGATGTTAGGATCTAGCTAATTTGAAAAAGTGGTTGCTACAAAATCCAAACATAAGGCACAATTTGAAAGAGAAGTCTTGTTCTTTTACAAGCTAAATTCATTCACGTTGGCATGAATTCATAACGCAATTAAAGCTATACATATGACAAGTAAAACAATGGGTATTTAGTATTGCTGGACAAAAAATTTTCACTCTAGGTTTATTCTTTCTTGTGCATCACCCTGTTGTTGGTTCATCATATACATGACAATCGATACTGCTTGTAGAGACAAGAAAGCAAATGCATCCTTTGTAGAGATGCAATTAGAAAGAAGCAAAACAAAGTACTTTTTCTTCTTTTCAGCAATTGATGCCACACTGCGTAGTGTCAGGTCCCTTGGTTTTGAGTACGAATGGATCGATCCTGACCCACAGCAAGGAGAAGATGGAAGCCAAGAGCACAGACCATATAACAACGATGGTGGGTGTCCTGTTCTGTCTTCCCATAAGACCTTTAAGGAATGGATAGAGATGCACAATCACCCAGAAAGAAAAGAATAGTTTCCCAAACAGAGGTCCCCATGATTGGTAACCGTTGTTTATGGCATCTGAGATCCCAGCAACAACACCAACAAGGTTTATGATCAACACGGTTGTTGGAGGGATAAGAAGTGTTGTCCATTTGAAAGCATACAGTTCCCCAAATTCCTCATCATCGGTTTGCTTTGAGGTAACAGTGAAGTTTGTATCAATACCGGCCAAAACCTTGAGAAGACCTTGAACAACGGCAAAGAGATGAGCTGAAATACCACCAATGACCCAGAATTGCTCGTTTCTCCACCATTCTTCAATTCCCACTCCACTCCACTTCATCTCAAGGATACCGGTAGCAAAGATTGAAACAAAGAGGGCAATGAAGAAGAGACTTGCCAATGTACTTATCTGCATTGGGATTGAAGCCGGAGTAAGTTTATTTATATGCAGAATTCATTTAATTTCATCTAGTGAAAACAAGAATTGTTTTACTTACAGATGGCATGATGAATTTATCAGTAAGCAGGCAGATAGCAGGGAGGAGGCAGTAAGCAAGGAGAGGTACAGAGGTAAAAGGGTAAATAGTAGTATTCACATATGCAAATCTCTCTAGCCACTTGAGATTGCCTCCCTTGTAGCCATACCAAACAGGACTGTGGCGACTAAAGAAGATTTCAACAGATCCAAGTGCCCATCGAAGCACTTGGTTGAGCCGATCAGACAAGTTGATGGGAGCAGAACCCTTAAATGCGGGTCTCTTTGGCATACAGTATATAGACCTCCAACCACGACAATGCATCTTGAAACCTGTTAGAATATCCTCTGTAATTGATCCGTAAATCCAACCCAGCTGCACATAAAGAAGTAACAGAATTTCAAATGATTTAGAATTTCGTGTTTATGATGAGTCATTCATGGTTTACTATATGATCCTGCATTTACATCCTAGCACAATTCCTCTTAATCCAGGTTAAAGATATCAGAAATCTGGGAATGGAATGTTGGCAAATATTAAGTCATTATTGCGATTACCTCAGTCCCCCATTCAGTTTTATCTTCATATCCACAGCTGATCACATGAATGGCCTCCTTAAGTAGAGCTGCAGGGCTAGAGGAAGGAGGAACCCCACCTTCTTCCATCAAAGTTGAAGTCACAAAAATTGCGGACTGCCCAAATTTCTTCTCAAAGTTCATTTGG
Source organism: Carica papaya (assembly GCF_000150535.2). The sequence continues at coordinate 1,720,621 of NW_019014646.1, read as the reverse complement.
GACATCAATAATTCCTTATCATCCTCCATTCCAACTGATACATACATATTCATTGAGAGAGGTAAGTAAATTTAGTTATGAAAATTTCAAGAGATAAGCGCCTCCCTATTTAACTGTCCAAGTAGCAAGTTGAAGAATCAAGCAAACCTTCAAAGCTAGGGGCTTCTCCATTTTGTTCGCCCTTAGAATATTTCCTATGCTTCTTGCGGCGTCCAAAGCAGGGGCAGCAATCACAGCTTACCATCTTCGGGCGCTTGGGCCCCTTCGGAGGTTCATAGCCATATAAAGCTTGTCTTCTAAATACACAGCCAGTACCCACATATACAGGACCTTGAATTCCATCTAGACCTTTCATGTTAATCTGCAAATTTAAATGAAATTTCAACTTAATCTCTTCCTTTAATTCTTACATAACAACATTTGTTTTGATAATTTTTCAGTGACTTACATCAAAGAAGACTGTATTTCTGTTGGCATAACGGTCGTGCCTATCAATACCATCAAATCTTTGAGGGAACTGAACATAGCAGACCTTTTTTCCTATCTGAGGGTCCATTAAGAAACACATGGCTTCTCTAGCAGCCTTGCTGTTGTTCACATAATGGTCACAGTCCAAGTTCAGCATGAAAGGAGCGTTGGTAAGTACCCCGGAAACTCGAATCTGAAAATATATGTAAACAAATGTTAAAAGAGTTCTGTGTGAAAAAAAGATTGAAAACAATGTTCATGATTCTTACCAGGGCATTCATGGCACCAGCTTTTTTGTGATGTAGGAAACCAGGTCTTTTCTCACGAGACACATAAACAAGACGAGGAAGCTCGTTTCCTTCAACATCGTGACCTCCACTGCTACCAAGGAATATCTGAATCATACCAGGATGATCCTTGGTGTTGTTCCCTGGCCATGGAGTCCCATCTTGCATGATCCACCCCTCTTTAGGAACCTTTGTTGCTTTTGCCACAAGGGCATTTATCCTGACCTTGAATTCTTCATACTCCCTCTGTTAAATACCAGAAACAACACATCTCAGTTGAATTGAATAGCAGCACCAGGTTTGGTAATGAGAGGAGATTTTATGGAGTTTATGTTAACCTTCATTGCTCGACGCTCCTTAACAAATGTTGGCTGGACTTTGTCCTTGAGGTAATCCACCTTCAAGGTAAAGTACATTTCTGGAGCTCGGGGCTCTATCAAAAACTTTTTGCAGAAGGGCACCCACTTCCGACCAAATTCAGCAGTTTCAGACAGAGATTCAAAGTGAGCATGGAAGCACCATCATCAGAAAATAGCAGAGATCTTTTCAACTGG
>NW_019014646.1:1701972-1718836 GCF_000150535.2 Carica papaya | reverse complement strand
GTCATAGATATGGCATTACATCGCCATGTCCGGATCATTTGAATCATCGGGTTCAGGTCCCAAGTTCCCTTGCTGCAGCTTTCGGTCATCCATTCTTTCTTTCCATCCTCCCTCTTTCTTTTCATCCCATCCTGCAGTTCCTCATATGTTATGCAATGTAAATATGTACCAAGATATTGAATTTTTTTTCAAGAAATTCTACATCTCTCTGAGGCATCATGTTAATTTTCCAACATTTCATAATAATTTAGTTAAACTTTAAGTAGTAATTCTCTAACATTCTCTACTTATCTTCTGATTACTGTAGTCTGTAGATAGTTACTAAATTACCAGGTTCAGATACTGGATATGGGTGCACTCGTTTATGAACCGAAGAAGACGTCATTTGTTCTCCATAGCCATAATTTCCAACAGGGAATTCTCCACTCACCTACAAAAATTGCATGTAAAATCATGAGTCAGCTTCTGGTTGGATCAGAATCAAGAAATTAAGCAACAATTTTATCTTGTTTTGAACACAAGGCCACTTTTCTTCTTCTTCTTACTTGTCTAGATCGTCCGCCAGCTAGGACTGGTGGGAATTGAGAGTTTTCATCATCATCGTAGCCTCTTCCATAGCTCATCTTGCCATGAAGCATTGCTTCTGCAAGGTGCTTGTTCGTGTTCTGCTCATCTTCGATGTTGAACTCGTGCTCGATATCATCAATGTCCTCTTCATCTTCATCTCCCTCCACTCGTGGGCTCCCTTTACATTACAAAATTTATCTCACCTTCAAACATACAGGCATTTAAACGAAAACACACGTGCGCACACACACACACACACACACACACACACACACACACACACATATATATATATCTCTTCTGATTTATATATACATTACCTTTGAGACGCTTGTACCTAGTCTTGCACTGGGGACATATTTGAGTCCCTTCCCTTCTCTCATACTCATAACATGGCCTGCACACAGGAAAACCACACTCGTTGCAGGCCACAAACAAGTCCCCATCCACCGTCAAGCCAACGTCATCGCCACATATCTCACAAACTTGACCGTCCAGATTCTTCAAAGGCTTGGGCTACACCACCCGCCAAAAAAGAAACACGCTCAGAAAATAATCACACGACACCCACGTAACATATGTAATACATGCATATGTATATTTACTCGTATACTTATGTGGTTTACCTCTTCGTGGTTGTGAATGACGACAAGCTCATTGCGGTTGTGAGACCCAGCGACTAAACCAGCACTGGCTTCCATGGCGGATTGAAGGGGGGAAGTGGGAAAAACGGAGTGATGAGGGAATGAAATGAGAAGAAGGATCGTGTTTTATGAATGAAAGAAGTAGGAGAAGATGAGTATCTGATCTGCTGCTCTCACCTAATGTGTCCACGTTAAGGGTGGTGTAGTTGGGTGCAGAGTCTCCATTGCCTTTAAGTAAAGCTTCCTTCCTATAATATTTTTTTTTTTTCAACCACCATATATACATATACACACATATATATATATATTTCTTCCTTCTATCTCCTGACTTTTTTAGGTTTCAACGACCACCTTGATGTTTTTCTCTTCTCCTTCTTGGCTCTTTTCATTTTTTATTTCTCTTTTCTTGGTGTATTATTAGTAATTTTTTGTGTTATTACATCATTATAATCAACTCTCAGGAGGAAGCTTTTCTATTTTTTTTCCTTTCGGGTACTTGAGGGTTTTAGGTGGGTACTCCGTTTTAATTTTTTTGTATGTGTGTGAGTGAAAATAATCATAATATATACGTGTATATATGTATGTATATCTCATCACGTTTTCTTATATTTGTTTGGTTAACGATTTTCTAATCGCGCATACCCATATTTGTTTGGTTGAATTGACGTAAATATGTATCGAATCGCATACAATGAATAAAACTAATTCTTAAATAAACAATCCAAATACCTCTTTGGCCAAATGAAAGAAACAAGATTTAGAGATTTCTTAAATACAAGTACTTTTTATTTGAGTACATTTGTTTTTTTCAGTATCCGGGTTGCATGAGTCCTCTAGTTTCCGAAATAGTAAAAACTAGTTTCCGAAATAGTAAAAAAAAAATGTTTTGATCAAATCATTCACCGAATAAATGATTTCAATATTGAACCTTAAACATATAATAACTCCGAATAAATCGAAGAGTCATACCTTATGGTACTTAATCCTTCGATTTTACTTGCTACAACTGACCTAGTAACATTAGATTAAATGAAAGGTCTATCATTGAGCCGAACGTTTCGTTTTTTTTATTTGATTCTACGTATGTATCTAAAAATACGATGTATCTTAGCTTTAAAAACTTGAATACAATCTATTATTTAATATAATATAAGAAATTAAAATTCGAACGCGGAACTTTTTTCTCTGCAAATATGCAAGAGTTTCCTGGCAAATGAAGAACAATATTAAGACATGGTTATAAGTGATGATAAATTTGATTCTTTTCCAAAAACTTTTGGCAAACAAATATATATACATATATATATATATATGTAACATGCATTAATTACAAAACTGTTAAGAACGAAAAATAAATCTATGTAGAAATTCCCATGTAGCACATGCAATCTGTTTCTACGCAGGAGTAGGACCATTCTGCTAGCCATAACACCTATAATGGCATAGAACCTGAAAGCTTTGCTTTCTGCAGGTGGGTTGTTATGGCTGTACAAGAAATAAAACAACACGTGAGGCAGTATGCTTAGAATGTAAGAACTTGAAACCCAAGTGATGTTCCCATCGTTAGGTGTGTAAGTTAAAGTCTCTCCATCTCCAGACAGTGTTGTTTTCCAAACTTCCTCATATATACCCATTTGAACTCTACAAGCAAATATCCTGAAACATGCACCATTTTCGGCTTTCTGATTTATCAGTCTTCTGCCGATGGCATAGTTTACAGCTTCTTCCGTATCACCATATATTATCATTATTCAGAGTTGAAGAGAATTCAACTTTAATTTCTAGCACAACCATCACAATAACAGGCAACATGTGAAGGGTGAAAAAGTACCTCTTGCAACATCATTTAACCCCCTTCCCCGAACATAATTCAGCGTCTAATTCCAAGTAAAATTCTCATTTTTGTTGCATAAATAATGTATTGGGCTCTTCACTATCACTTTAAAGCTACATTTGGAGACAAATCAAAAATTTTAGAGTTAATTTACAAATCTACGTTTATTTCAAGAAGAAGATAGTGAAATTAACCCCTGAAAATAATTACAAAAACTAAATCCTTAGGAGTTCTAAATGAAATGAAAATAACAGATGCTAAATTCCATCAATTCTGATAGGATTTATAATACATTGCTCTAATCGCACATGAAATTCTCTACGAGAACAATTTCTTACCATTTTAATAGATTATATATCTTCCCCTAGTTGAGCTAAAACAGAAATTTGCAAATAAATTCTACAAATCTTCTGAGCTTGTTTCAAATATAGCCTAAGTTCATAGAAAATCAACTACATCAATTATTTAACATATATTAGAGTTCTAGGCATAGTTTCAAATCTTGATAGTTTTTCATTCTTACTATTAGTTTCAGCATAAGGTCATATGAGGGGTTAATATATAATAATAAATCACGTTTTTCACTTATTAGTTAAGCATTTCACAATATAGATTGCCTCAATTATTGAACAACATCCTAATGTTCTGGACTTCTGGTCCATTCATCCCAAAGGGAAAATCCGTTGGTCCCATTTGATTCATCAGGATGAATTTTGCCATCAAATAGGGTATCTCAATCTCCACAAACATCATACTGTCAAACAATAAGAATAATAACATTAATTTTTGTTCTCACAGAGTCTCTTGTCCCTCATGAAATCCTAATTTAGTTCCAAGAATGGAAAGGGAAACTCTAAGAAAATAAGGTTGAGAGGGAGAAAGGAACCTAAAAGCTTGTGATACTTACCAACAGCCTATCAAATGCTACTACCACATCTAAAAAAGCTCTTTCTGTTATTAGAACTGCGATAAATATGTAGGTTGTATACACTCATGGCTATACAGAATTTAAAGATCCAAAACCCCATCGAAGAAGCATAAAGAGAGATCACCTGCCAGATGTTCCACTATTAGAAGCCCTCTTTAATCTACCTGATGCACTCAGACTCCTGCTGATACTTCATTTATGGCTGCGTTATTCTTTTTCTTTGGTGGTTCTTGAGGTTTCTGTAGAACAGCTTTATTTGGAACCAAAACTATGAACAAGTTTCTATCCCTGAAGTTTTTGCTCTCCTCAGTTGCAAGCTACAGACAGAAGCATGATATTAAGTCTGGTGAATACACAGGTTAGGGTGAAAAAATATAAAAAAATTCGGTCAGAACAAAACCAGGAATTTGCATGTATTGATATCACATTTAGCCCAGGAAAATTATGCACAAATGACCAAACCAGAAGATATCTCAGTCAATTCTAAGTCCACAAAAACAAAACAAAAAGGGAACAATGAATCCCTACTACAGAACTGTTCTATTTATCAGCCAAAGATACTCAATACTTTTTTCTATGGGTTTATTAGCAGACAAAATATCTTTTCTCAAAAAAAAATATTTGCAAAACACTATTGGAACTAACCAGAAAAATAGAAACCTTAATTAAATCATTATCAAAGACTTTAGAGGTTCTAGTTTCAGATAACATTTTCAGTGTTGTATTAAAAAAGATCCGGATTTTTTTTATAAGAATGATTTCTGAATTGGAAGCAAAGTTTCTGATAAAACTATTTTTCTTTTGCTAAACGAAATGTACAATTTTTTTTTGTTTTTAAAAATGGAAAATCTCCTTCAAATAAGAAGGGAAACAGGAAATTTTCTGATACAAAACAGAACCATAGCTTTTTGGCAATCTCAGGAAAACCTTCTGCATTTTGAGCAAGTTATACTATCTATGAACCAATTGTTTTCTATGGCCCAGCCTATTCCAGGAAAAAAAAAACATTACAGAGATGCCCCAGAATTAGTTACAGCCAAACATTAGCCAACTGTGCGATTTGATATAAGAAACCAATTCTTCAACATATCAAGAAACAAATCATCATGAACTTGGACCTAACTTTATATTGTTATTTATTATATGCAATACTAAAGAATATGAATACCTCCCCAATATCATTCTGGAAACGTCTAATGAGCTCAATAGCAATGTTTCTGAACTCATTTTCCCGCCCTTTCATGTTCACTATCACTTTAACCTGAAGCCAGTTGATACAATTAAATCCAATAAAATAAGAAGCAGACAATTGCATATTTATGTTGATATACAAAAGGCAACAGGAACTTCTGATACCATAAGCTACCTTGTCACCATCTTTCAAAAACTTCCGTGCCGCTTTCAAACGCACAGAATAATCATGCTCATCGATATTGTAACTGTCACAAAATTAACAAAAGTAATTCAAAGAGCAGTAAGTATACTGAATAATCACTCACTATGTTTTGATATGTTAGCTTCTGATATGGTAGAAAATTAAATGTATGATAAACCAAACGTTAAAATTTGCATCTTTAAAGTAATGGAAGTTGCAAAATTAATCTAATGTGACAAAGGTATAATTCGTACAAAGTAAACATTTTATAGCATCTTTCATAAGCTTTATGCTGAAAGCTACAAACAGCCTTGCAGCATCCTGATATTTATAAAATCCCTGGTGGAGAGTTGGAAGATCAAAATCCTAATATCCGAAATAGCAGCCTAGGTAGCAAAGAGACCCAATTAGACTTTTAGCATTCAGGTATCAGTAAATAGTTCCAACTTTAACCATAACACAGAACTTTGGCAAAAATATCTTCAGTATTATATCCCTGACATAACTAGAGTAGCAATCTAACCAGGAGTGAACTCTACAAGTCTCCAACATAATTAAAGTAGGGACAATTCGTGAGATTCACTTAAACCATTTTTAACAGAATTTGGAAGATAAAAGTAACAGTAAATAAAATGCCTAAGTTATAGTCAAATTCCTAATGCTGAATTTCCTATAATAGCATAAAATTATGACAATATATAAAGAAACTTATAATAATAATCTCTATACTAAGATTTTTTCCATCTCTATTTCTCCATGCTGCCACTACCTCTTTAGAATGAAACTTCACATGAGAGGAAAGCATGAATAACAGCTATTAATAAGCATAAGAGTAAAACAAAATTAACAAAGTGAGAATGGAAATCGAGGAGAAACAAAATGAAGAAAAGCAAATGAAATTATCTTACCCCATTTTGAGCTCCTTTAAAACCACACGGCTGGCTGACATGCAAGGTCACATGTAAGTTACCTTTCTTTCTAACAGTTAAGAATATACGAAAAGAAAAGAGTATATAAGAGGAAAGTGCCAAATCGAAGAACTCTTTGCAGGTGAAGAGTGAAGCCTAGCAGAGACAATGTTCTGTCCCTGCCAAAAGGGCTACATATTTAGCACTTCCTGTAAGTAAAATTTAGTAGAGAAGAGTCACCAGTACTTTTTTTCTGCTGTTCTTTTTTCTTCTTTTGCTGCTCATATCTGTATTTGCTGAAAAATGTAAAAGCAAGTATAAACAAACTCTTAAGACACAAAACAAATATAGTATTTCACAAGAAATTGGTGTTAAAAAGCATTGACGAAATTTTCTGTTCAAAACCTTAACATGTTTACAAGGATTTCAAATCATTAAACTAACTTATCAAAAGGAATCAGAACCTAAAATGGCTAACATACTTGTACTTGAGTGAGATATGTATAAAATGTAAAACACAACCAGAGTTCAGAGTTTCCACATAAGGGAATAGCTAACAGAAGCCACAGCCTCATGACTGTTTGAATAGACATAAAGGCAAGGGTGAAATTATGAAATAGACACCACATAATCAATTGGTTGGAGTCGCTGGAAATTCAAATCACAAAAGAAAATAACAGGCTGTCACTTGTAAAAACCTTAGAGCAAGGTTTTGATGTTAAAAAACAACAGCCTTATGCAAAAGAGGTGAACTGTTACTCAATATTCCAGATGTTTCTATAACCAGGATTTGACATATAACATAGCAACCATGCAAAAAACAGAGGAAACAACACACCCTTCATAGACTTGTTCAATCAGGCTTAAAAAGCACAGCAAATAAAAAATGGATGACTGTTTCTCTAGCAACATAAAGGCATATAACTACACTTCTTTTAATTTGTTATTAAAATATTGTTATAAGTACACAATACCTGTAATTCATAATTCTGACAACTGGAGGATCAGCATCAGGGGATAAGATCACCTGAAAAAAAGGTAGCAGGAGAATGTCTTAGTAGCATCCAAGATAAAAATGCTTGAGGGAAGCAATAACAAGAAACCCCTCATTCTCTCACCACTTCAGTTCCAAATGAAATGAAAAAGAAGTTTCAAAAAAAAAAAAAAAAAAAAAATCTGTAAGACTCTTCTAGGACCAGTATTGATATCAAACCAAATACCATGCTGTAAAAATAAGGTGTGCATTCTTTAATCTAGAAGTATGTTAACAGGTGAAGATAAAGTTAATATTAAGAATATATCAGTATCTTTTGTTCTAACAGCATTGATCAGTAATTGTTTTCTCATGCCTCACCTGAATTTTTCCAGGAACTAACCATATAAAAGAAAATACTAGCAATTAATACTTGAATGTCGTCAAAATTCAAACCCCGAACATGTCATACTGCAGTTTTAAATTGCAAATGGCAGATCAACATTGAATTTTGAAAGAAACAAAATAGAGGGAGCAGCAGATAACCAATCAACCAACTGGAAAACCTGAAGGCCCAAGAGATAAAAGACTTTCCCTTAGAATACATACAAAAGCACGACAAGCTGAAGCCACAGATCAAGTATTCGTATAAGTTTGCCGACTTCTATAAACCGTGAACATATCATTTTAATGGCATAGAATGCAATATTCCCCTCTCACCAAATAGAATAAAAAGAGTTCAATAATGCTAATAATTAACAAGTCAACAAATCTCAATAAGTAATAATAAAAGAAACCAGAAATGGAGTAAAACGCATACCAGATCAAGCTCAGCATCTTCCGCCATTTGTATAGCTGCACTTTTAGAAACAATACCGACCTACACGAGAAACAAATTCAACCGGAGAAAACACATATAAAAACCTCTGCAAGGTTCTTAGACCAAAAGAATGTAGGGGAGAAAGGGAAAAAGGAATTGATGCTCCAAAAAACTCATATTAACAGACTAACAAGAATAAGGACTAAGATTCTAAAGCCAATTACGTACCAAACAGGAAATTAACTATGGCAAGATAACTAAAAGCCACTAACCATATTCTGCTTTTCATCAATGAGCCTCACGGAATCTGACCTATTTCCACAAAGAAAAAATACTTCAAATTCACTCGCGACTTGCCTAGATAACCAAACTACAATCAAATGCATTGAGAATTACCTAATAGTGGAGACATCGAGGACTTGATCGTCATCCGAATCGCTTTTCCGTGACCTCCTAGAGTCGCCGGACCCCGAGAAGCGAGAGCCGCCGCCGTATCGAGCTCTAGTTGTGAAGCTGCGGAGAGAAGAGGAGAGAGCAAATGGAGCGACGTTGTTTTGACGGAGGTGGTAACCGAAGAGCCTGGATTCGAAGGAGGAGAGTGAGAGTGATGAAGTAGGCGCAGTTTTGGCGGGACTTAAGAAGAGAGGATTGAAAGGGAGAGCGCCGGTTATCCCAGCCATGGCGTTAAGGTTGCGGTGGAGCTGCCACGCATATGAAAGAGGGAGGTTTTCTTATCCACAAACCAGAAATTAGCGAGTGCGCGTGACAGAGAGGGTAGAGTCTGGGCTTAAGACGGGTCGGGTTTTAGGGTCAGCCCATATTATCATTTGGACCATATACGAAGCAACCGAGTCCAAAAGCACTATAAAAAATTTTTAAATAATAAAAATTATATTATTAATTATAATATAATATAAATAATTTTTAAATAAAAATTAATTCGATTATAAAATTACACACAGAAAAACAGTTCCATTACCACTTATTGTAACAAGAACAGAAAATCTTTCATATTTGATTAACCACAGCATGAGGAGAATACACACAACAATCATAATCCAACTATCATAGATGAAAACATAATCTACCATAGATGCAGTTCGAACCCATATTGAGAGCAAGACCGTATATACCTGTGCATACACTGTAAATATATGTGTGTATATACGTACACGTATAGAGATATATATATAGCTGTATACGTAGTTTATAGTAAAATAGTTTTATAAAAAGGTCACAACGTTCATAAGCCCGATTACACTAGCTACGTGCAACTACTTATATTATTCGACAACAAAAAGATTTATCATTTTAAAAACAACGAAATAAAAACTCTAAGAACAAGAACAGAACAAGGGAAATATCCATAGGTAGATCCTAGGTACGAACATGTTTTGAGTTGACTAAGATAAAGAACAAGGACAAAGATCCTAAGCTCCAGACATAGACATTTGCAGCCTCTTCGAGAAACAAGCCAGCTCTCTTCTTCTTCTTCTTCTTCTTCTTCTTCAGGGGCTTTCTGCTTCGAGCTTCAATCAACCTCTTCAATCTTCGGTCCAGCACCACCAGTATTGGAACCGCCGCCACCACCAGGAGGCATGTCATAGCCTCCCATAGGCGGCACATCAGTACCACTCTGATACATTTTAGCAATTAAAGGATTACAGACGCCTTCCAGCGTCTTCAACTTATCTTCAAGCTCCTCAACTTCTGCCAACTGGTTCCTGTCAAGCCACTCTATCGTCTCTTCCGCTGCCTTCTCGATCTTCTGCTTCTTTTCAGGGCCCAATTTATCCGCAATCTTCTCATCTCTAATAGTATTCCTCATGTTATACGCATAGTTCTCCAAACCATTCTTGGCGTCCACCTTCTTTTTGGTCTCTTCATCCTCTGCTTTATACTTCTCCGCATCTTTCACCATTCTCTCTATCTCCTCCTTGCTTAATCTCCCCTTGTCGTTGGTGATTGTAATCTTGTTCTTGACACCAGCAGTTTTGTCCTCCGCGGAAACGTTAAGTATCCCATTTGCATCAATGTCGAAACAGACGTTGATTTGAGGTACTCCTCTCGGCGCCGGAGGAATGCCAATGAGCTCGAATTTTCCGAGAAGATGGTTATCTCTGGTTCGAGTTCTTTCTCCTTCGTAAACCTGGATCAAAACACCAGATTGGTTATCAGAATAAGTCGAAAAGATCTGTTCTTTCTTAGTGGGAATCGTGGTATTTCTAGGAATCAACACTGTCATGACGCCACCAGCTGTTTCAAGCCCGAGACTGAGCGGCGTGACGTCGAGTAAAAGCAAGTCCTGAACCTTCTCGTCACCTTCTCCGCTAAGGATCGCAGCTTGAACGGCAGCCCCATATGCCACAGCTTCGTCAGGATTTATGCTCTTACAGAGCTCTTTCCCGTTGAAAAAATCCTGCAAAATCTGCTGAATTTTGGGAATCCTCGTCGAGCCACCAACGAGAACGACCTCATTGACCAGGCTCTTGTCAATCTTGGCGTCCCTAATGCACTTCTCCACCGGCTCCATACACTTTCTGAACAAATCCATGTTGAGTTCCTCGAACCTCGCTCGTGTAATGATGGCGTAAAAATCGATTCCTTCGTACAAAGAATCGATTTCAATCGTCGTTTGAGAGGTAGAAGACAAAGCCCTTTTAGCACGCTCACATGCAGTCCTTAATCTCCTCAACGCCCTCGAGTTTCCGCTAATATCTTTCTTGCGCTTCCTCCGGAATTCAGCCACGAAATGATTCACCAGCCGATTGTCAAAATCCTCGCCGCCAAGATGGGTATCGCCGGCTGTAGCTTTCACTTCGAATATACCCTCTTCGATGGTTAACAGAGACACATCAAACGTTCCCCCACCCAGATCAAATATCAGAACTTCCTGCTCCCCTGTTCTTGATGCTCTCTTGTCGAGCCCGTAGGCTATAGCAGCCGCGGTTGGCTCGTTGATAATCCTCATCACATTAAGCCCCGCAATAGCGCCCGCATCTTTCGTCGCCTGCCTTTGTGAATCATTGAAGTAAGCAGGCACCGTTACTACCGCGTTATTCACAGTATAACCTAAAAACGCCCCAGCTGTTTCCTTCATCTTGGCCAACACCATAGACGAAATCTCCTCCGCAGAAAACTGCTTCTCTTCCCCTTTATATTTCACCACGATCGTGGGCTTGTCTCCGGGGCCGGGAATCACCTTAAACGGCCAGAGTTTCATGTCGGATTGAACCGAGGAATCAGAGAAACGACGACCGATGAGACGTTTAGCGTCGAATACAGTGTTCTCTGGGTTCATAGCCACCTGGTTCTTGGCTGCATCTCCTAGCAGGCGCTCGGTGTCTGTGAAAGCCACGTAAGAGGGTGTTGTACGGTTGCCTTGATCGTTCGGAATGATCTCTACACGGTCGTTTTGCCACACCCCAACGCAACTGTACGTTGTCCCAAGGTCTATTCCTATAGCCTTATCTTGACTCGTCGCCATTCTCCGAACTCTATCAATTCACAAAACAACACAGAAAGAAATAACGGTTCTGGGCTTACTAAAACTTTTATCTTAACGAAATCTTAGAAGAACTCGATACAGGAACCGAGGTTTTATACAGATGCACTGTAGATAAAACAGAGTGTTCCACTGGAAACTAGAAGAAGGTGGTGAAAGCCGAGACGATAACAGAGGACGGTAGAGAGTTCTGGAGTGACTTCATTTTGGTTTCTGGAGGTGGAGTTGTCCGATTTAGTAACAAAACTAGGCCTGTACGAAGTAGTATTTACTTGGGTACCTTTCATGAAATGGAGGGCATTTTAGGAAATTTAAATATTACCGACGGTTGTTTTTTGTCTGGGGCTTGACATTTGGCGGGGCGAAGGTATGACTTGTCAAGCCATGTACGCTATGATTCCAAGTGCGTTTGAAATTTTTTAAAACGAACTTCATAATTTTTTTTATAAGAAATATACATTTTTTATAATTAGTCAAAATATAATTATTTTTTCTTGTATATTAATAATAACATAATTAATTTTTTAATAATAAAAATAATATAATTAATTTCTTAATAAATATATATAATATATAATTTAATTCAAATTAATATTATTATAATATATATATATATAGATACTAACTATTCAACTAAATTTTATTGATCAAATGAAGTCAAAGATTTTCCACGATTCATTAAATTCATCCACTCTCGAATAGGGTCTATCTCTTGATAAATAAATAAATATATATATGTATATATATATATACTATTTTAGCTAAATATATCATTCTTATAAATTCACAAAATTTAAATTTAAACAACTCGTAAAAACTAAAATGTTATTAAATATTAAAAAAATCCAATTTAAATATTAGTATCAATGACAAATTCTTATTTAATTTTATTTAATTTATATATCAAGTTTATTTTAATTTTCGAATTCAATCTAAACTTATGATATTTATATTTATACTAAGCATATAAGATAATATAATTTAATGTATTTTATGTTAAAAAAAATTATATAACTAAATAGTGTAGTGTAACATTTGTTACTAAATAAGTAATTAGTAAAACATGATACAAACATGTCTCTTCACGATCAATTACAATTTACAAAGGCTATGCTTATTATTAAATATAGAGACGAGCAATATTAGATGGAATGCATAAATAATCTTAATATTTTTGACAACTTTAGTTGCTAATATTTCGACAGTAAATTACGAGTTTTATAAAATTTAAAATAAATAGTTTAATATAATCGTTATGGATAAAAATTTATGTGAGGTAATTAGTTAAATCAAATAATAATGTATTAATATTAAATTTTAATATAACTGTGCTATACGATGTATATGAATTTTATAATAAAGATTAACGAGTGAAATATACAAAAGTACTATAAATTGATCTTTAATAATTATAAAATTAACAAATCTATTACATAAAGCGATATATATTTATGACAGAAGCTTTATAATTAATAAATAATAATTAATACGTATTTGTTCACGTGTCATCTTTTCAACAATTATATTCGGTGGTGTTTAAAATGTAAGTATTTATAAATTTTTAAAAATTTATTAAAAATATTTAAAATTTGAATACCATAAAATTTACACGATAATTTAAATTATTTATTTTGAAATAATTAATAATTAAATTGTAATAATTGTCAAACTATTTGAGTAATTTGATAAAAATACTTCATAATTAATTACTTAGCCAATATTTTAGTGGATTAATTATTTAATTATTCTTAAGCTATATTGGATTAATAAATAATTATTATTTGTTCTGGGCCGAATCCTGAAAGGCCCATAACCACCCCCATTGAACCTGTCGGGGGAATTCTGTTTCTTGAAAATTTTGTTTGGTTGTTAAAGGAGGCATAATCATTACTGTATCAGCTCTTAGATTTTCATGTCAAATAATTAATCTAAACGGGAATAAAACAACACCAATCCCGTCTAAAATGGTAAACCGGATTTAACGAAACCGCAGCCAAACAGAGGTAGAATAATAAATCAATGGAATAACGTGGCACAACCACGTTACTCGAACGAAGTACAGTTCGGTTAAAAAGTTCAAAAACTGATTTAAGTGAACAGATGGTAACTGACACGTGTCAATCAATGCCAGTTTGAGCATTTCAAAACTCGAGGTTGATCAAAACGGGGCGTATAGACGTCGACATGTGGTAAACGGTAACGGGTAACCTTCTCTTTAAGGAAATCTTTATTGTAATTTAATTTTCTTTTTGAAATATTTTATCTTGTCGAATTGAACATGAAATACCGGTTTTACCCCTGCATTATGGATTTGTGGTAATGTGATTTGGGGATATTTAAAATTACTTCAATCGCCTTTTGCCTTTTGTCTTCATTGTTACTATGTGATTTGGACATAATTGACAACATATATAATTATTTTACAATTTTATTTTAAAAAAATATTTTATTTATTAATTAAATTATACAAATATAATAGTAATAATACAATAAAAATAATTTATAAATAATAATAGTTCAATTCGCTAAAAAATTAATACTAATTATGTAATTAAATAATAATTAATATTTTTTATGACATTGAATAATATATTAAAATAATTATTAAAAAAACTTAAAGTGGTATGAAAATATGCAATTTCTTATATGTGTTATCATTAATTAACATTAAATTATAACATTTTATTAATCGATTATGATATATATTATAATTTGACCTTTAAAAATTTGTTTGTATTAAAATTAATTTTTATGCTAATAAAATATAAATATTACGATTGCTGCATGAATTTAATGTAATATTAGCTACAAAAAATTTAATGTAACTTAATTCATTAATGTACTAATATAGTTATAATAATTATAGCGAGTTATAACGTATATGAGCAAAAAGAATATTATATAATGAATATATTTTTTTAGTTGGAATAATTTATTAACTAAAAAAGGATATATATATTTAAAAATATATTATTTTATTATCAAATCACTAATCTCACAAAAAAAAACATGGCTTTTTTTTTTCAATTACTTTTGTTGACTATGCAATTTAAATTAACTAAAACGAAAGAGTAAAAAATAAGGCCAAAATATCATACGAGTAATTATACTATTTGATTTTTCAATTTAAACATCTACATTATAATGATTTCAAAAATTTTAAAGAAAATAAATTATAAATTAAATACAAAAACAAAATAAATAGTTTGGGTTTACATTCCTTACACAATGACTTAAAGTATCCAATAGAGTTACAAAAATAACCATTTTGAGAAAAATACGAAAAATTAAAAAAATAACCGAAAAATAAATAAAACTGGCATCCTACTCACAATGATTTTGTGGATCGGGCTATGGATCATGATATTTTTGATATGAAATGGTTAATAAATGAGTGAGCTACACTAATCCAGCAATAATATCACACTACTCACCGACACATAAATGAATGTTGTTATAAATAATAAAAACAACTAATTGAGCTCTTAATTTAATAAAATCGTTTATCATAAATAAAATTATTTACTGTTTACTTACCGTAACGAAATTTACAAAAACAACCTATAGAAGCAATGACATATCATATTTTATAATTTCATATACAATCGATTTGAACAACAATTTTCTCTTTTATCAGCCTACTGGTATCCATTGGGGTTCATATGGATGTCTCCACAATGCGTTAACTATTTCTTTTAATATTTTCAATTAACGGGTCATCTCCATATCTCATTCGGTATGAGTACCAAATTATTAAATCTCGATACTCCGTCCGGTATGAGGTAACATTCACGGTATAGTTTCTTATGTACTCGGTCCGTCCATCATCTTCCAGTATATCTAGTAAAGATGTTATTTCGTCAATTCACTCAATCAAACCATTTTTCATTTATCTTTAATTTCCAACTTCTCAATTCAATCATAATCACATAAAGCAAATAATACATGCATTCAAACTATAAAATCAATCAATCATGTATTATTATGCATTCAAACTGTAAAATAAATCAACAGAATCAATAGTGAATAACTTTCGGTTCTAGCTCAATCAGTAACTTGTAATTAATTATGGATATTTTATAAATTGCACAAAATACCGTATTATTATTATTAATTAGATTTCAATTCCATAACAGAGAACAAGATGAGGGATTATTACTCAAATTGATATCTGAAATGTTAAACTTGTTGACTGTGCCTACTGGCAGTCGCCGGATTCTCTCAAATTTTATTCGGGGATTAAAACGTTATACAAGTACTTACAAATATCCAAAAAACCCAAAATCAGTATCAAGACCCTTTTTTGGCCAATTCTGGTACGGTGGCTCCGTCGTGCTCTGGCGACGGTGGTTTGCCTCGGGTCGGTTGTTTTCGGCCAGTTTTGTATTAATCCATATGAGAAAACACGTTAAAGGGTATCGATTGGATGGAAAAAAAATGAAAAATCGAAACTCTCCGGTGCGACAGCTCCACCTAATCACATTTGCAGTTGGGTGTTTTGTTTTGGTCAATCTGTAGAGAATGAAATGGTGATTACAATGGTGGAAGAATTATACAGAACGAAAATCGAGAAGGACCTCATTAGAGGCAATTTTTACAATTTCTCGCGGCGTCGTCGTCGGACTTTGCCCGCAGTTTCCAACTAATATGTTGATCATTTTGCTCCAATCTGGTCATAGGGGTGTCTAAAATTGAATTCCGAGTAAAGAAATTTTTTTTTACCTCTTTTGGCGGTCAAAAATGGTTCCAGCGCGATGGTGGGCGGCTTCCTTCCCGACGGCTGGCTCTTCTTCTTTGGCGAGGGTGTTTGGCGACTAGGGTTAGGGTCTGGTGTGAATATAGTTATTTATATCCGTCCTCTTTTAATCTATACCGTCCATCGCGTTTGATCTGAACCGTCCGATCGTGATTAAGTAGAGAGTTAATCTAGACCATTCATCACGATTTGATCTGGACCGTCCGATCGCATTTAAATAGGAAGTGAATTTAGAATGTTAATCGTGTTTAAATCTAATCATATGATCGCATCTGGAGAGGGAACGTATCCAGGTCATCCGTACGTGCAGAAGTGAATCTGGGCCGTCCAATCGTGGGAACGCATATCGCCAGCATGGCCTCTCGTGTGGTACTGCATCAGCGTCCCTTGCCACGTGGCCCATTTTGGTTCGTCTGGGCTGCTGACTGGGCGTCCTACATGACACAACTTTTTTAAATTATGTTTTAATCTATAGTTTTCGATTTTTCTTTCAAAAATATTATCAAACCCAAATTTTCACCTTTTTTTTCAATATTATTTTCAATTTCATCATT
>NW_019014646.1:1674405-1687879 GCF_000150535.2 Carica papaya | reverse complement strand
TCATAATTACGAGAAAAAAGTGAAGAATAATGCAAAAAGAATGGAGGGGTTTGTTCAAAGGTTTTATTGATGAGAAAAGAAGAAAATGAGAAGAAATAGGATTTATGGCATGGATCTTGTGATAAATTGTTGAGAATCCCTTGTAAGTTGTTCGAAAAAGGAAAAGATTTCCTTGCCAAGTGTTTTGTCAAGGACACGAAGAAGCGATGCTCAATGATAATGTACTTGAGTGACCAATAGCTTCTCTTCCTTAGTGGCACTGGTTTACTTCAACCACTAGTAGGTAACTGAACAGAGATGAAGGAGGATTTAGGGTAAGGGTCAGACTAATTAAGCTCTTTTAATTTGCGAATTAGTCTGAACTTGTTTATATATAATTTTTAAATGTCATGTCAGATATTACGTAACATTTAACTTGCAGTTAAACAAATCAAAAAATGGTACTTATTAATAAATTTAACACATGATATTTAAATTAATGATATTTATAATTAGTAATGAAAATAGTTAAATTAAATATTTTTTGAAAGTACATGAATTAATTGAACCAAAATAGAAATATGAAGTACTTTAAATAAAAATAAATGGTAACATGGCCAAATTATTATTTTAACTACCAATAAATTATTGTTTGACATTGACTAGTAATAGGAGACCAGCTTCTCATTACTAAAGTTTGTCTTCTTATTCTTTATGGTCATTATCTTGCATTGGTTTTCTCTTATCTGCTAACTTTAATTTCATTTTTTACTTTAGATTTATGATTACTTAATTGTATTAAACTAGTACTAAGAGTCTCTACTTTATACTCTCTTTGAAGGATAAAAGAAGTGTTAAATTTATAGTTCTATATTTTTGTTTTTGTTGAAATATTATATTAGTTATGATCACTTCAATCTTGGACACTAATATATAATAGTGTAAATAATTTTTTTCTGGCTAAAAAAGAGCTGTTACAATTATATTGATTATAAACTATTCTTTTATTTTAAAAAAACTGTTAATACCATATCACTTATGAAAAAATAATTAATAGTAAGTTAGAGTACAACATATTTTAAAAATGTCGCATTGATTTTTTTGATTTGAATATGATTGAGATTGTAAATATTAAACAATAGTTGATAGTAATACGTTGATGATATTGCATTATTGTTAGTACCATATTACTTATGAATAAATGATCAATAGTAAGTTAGACATAACATATCAATAGTTGATAGAAAGTTTTTGCCTTAATTTTCATGATTTAGATATGATTGAGATAGTAAACAATAAATAATGATTAATGGTAATACGTTAATGATATTGCAGTACTACTTGAAGAGTGGGTGTCATCAATTTTGCGTGCTAAGAAGGAAATAGAGCTTCTGGAAAGCAGAAATGGACTTTATGTGCTTTACATGGATCGTATCATTGGCCATTTAGCTAAACTAACAGGGCAGGTTTCGGTTTTGAAAAATCTCAGACCTGATATTCTTAATAATCTTTTTCATTACTAATATATTTTGGATTTAAGTTTTTAGTCATTTAACTTTCTGCCTAGAAATACTACATATACAAGAGTTTTCTCAAATTCTAAGAATAATATAAAACCAAATGTTAAACCTATTTCTTTGAATACCTTATTTCTTAACTTCCAAACGGAATATAAAAATTATGAATTATATCAGTAGGGAATTTGATATGCAAAAAAAGAGATAGAAAAGTGAAGCATATAATCTCAAAAGACTTCAACACTTTTAAGTAGAAAAAGATTCAAGAAATATCTTCCTATCTCTTGCTATAATGACTCATTCACATACAAAGTTAAATATTTTAGTGCAAATATTCAAAGTTTATTTTTATTTTCTTTCATTTTTTTTTAAATTTTTGTGAATTTATGAATATAAAAATCAAGTCGTGCATGCCTTAATTAGGAAAGCTTTATACATTCTTGGTAATTGTTTTTTCTCTCACGAGTTTTCAGATTTTTTGATTCATTTATCGCATCAAGATGTATCTTATTTAAAAAATTAGAATTATTTATTCTTTGAAAAATAAAAATAAACAATGATGTTGATTCTTGAACTATATTTTCAATATATTAAGGATGTTACATCAAAATTTTTAGTGTATTCCTGCAACAGTTCATGAAATTCAGCTTTGATCTTTAAGTTTATATTGGTTAAAATGTTTATTAGTACCTTTTTTTTTTTTTTCATGGAACTAATGTTTATCAACATTTGCAAGTGTGGGAGAAGGTTGCTGTTCCAAAAAACTCAGGGGCTTCCATATCTTCTTATTTGGAAACCTTCCTAATTCAAGTTTGGTATGTTCTCATCATTCATCCAATATCATTTCAGTTCTCCCCTTTCTTTTTGGAATGGCTTTTCACTCATTGGTTTGCTAGATTGAAACTGTTCTTAACAAGAATTCATCAAACTTTTTTTTTTTTAATTAAATGGAAGAATATATTTTATTTTTTTGCGTAAATTTTAAGAAAGTTGTTTAATTATGATCGAATCTATTAGTCAAAGAATATATTGAAACTTTTTTTAGAAGAATTTTTTAACCCTTTTAATTAAATGAAATAATATGTGAGTAATTGAATTATGCAATTAGAGTTAAAAAGAATATTTTCTTTTACTTATTTTTTTTTTTTGAAGATTAAATTCCAATCACATAAAAATTTAATTACATGAACTCGTTTTCTGTTTTTTATTATGAAAACTTCAATTTTTTACCATTTGAATTCATACTTTTTAATTTTATATATTTTAATAATTAATTTATACTTGTATTAGTAGTAGTTTTAGAACATGGAAAAATCAGCATCTAGTTTTGAATACCATAAGTTTGTTTTTTTAAGTTTTCATTATAAAAATTATAGAAATAAAATTTTAAGATATATTAAATATATTTATGAGATATATATTTCTTTGTTAACTAATAGTTTTTTAGTGATTAAACTCACTAATTTTTGTCAGATATGGAATATTTAATTTTGATAAATTTTTTATTTTTTAAACGGAGGAGGAATTCTTTTCTTATTTCATTTTTGAGTTTCTATACTTTTACACGTGGTGATGCATGCCCACTTACCCACGTGCTTGTTTATATCAAGATGAACTTTTGGTCAAGAAGAACTTTATTCACGGTGTCTCTGATTATATATATATATATATTGACAAGTCTGCACTTTTACTTCAATACGTACCCTACTAAAAAAAAAGCAGTACAATATTTTTTACTTCTCTAACAATTGTGTTACCTTGTGATTGTCCCAACGCGGTTAGACATGGTTCCTCGAAAGAAAGAAAGTTTGTTCCTCCATTTAGTGGATTATTAAAGTATTCTTTTTAGTATAATACTGGCGGCTTGGCGACTGGCGTGTATATTAGAAAAATATTCTGAAACTGGGCCGTCGTTAGATAAATATATAGTCATAGAGAAATTTTCAATGAAATCAGTCTCACACGTTCTACTCCCCGATGCCATGTACATATATATATATATATATATATATATATATGTATGTATGTATGTATGTATGTGTATATCACTTTTTCTCTTAATATAAATAGAGATCAGGACTCGATTGAACGGTAGATATCAGCTTTATCTAGCATTTCGCCATCAAAATCTCCGGAACCAAACCAAAAGAACATGACCCAGATGAGATCTGTGTTTGTTTTCTCGCTCTTCATCCTTTTCTTATTAGTATCTCATTCTCTTCCTCTTCCCGTTTCTGCCGACGAAGGAGAAGAAAAAGCCGCCTTGCTTTCTCACGGAAGGCTTCTCGTTGAACCTCTACAACTCAGAAATGGTGGAAGGAAGCTTGGGATTTCCATAAAAAGAAGAGGCGGCTTCAGGGCTCGCCCTCAAGGCAAGAGCTCGTCGGCGACCCGACCTGCTCATTCGCCTTTCTTCAATGTCGGGTCCGTTCTTGGTTGTTCTCTGTTACTCGCTTTCCTCGCTCTGTAATCGTTAATTTCCATCTTGGGTCCTTCTCTCCCATATATATATATGTAGACATTCATATATATATATATGGATGTCCTAGTTTTCTGCTTCGATTCCCATAGTAGAATCATAGGGTAGATTCAGTGTGAGATTAATTTCAATTCATTCGAATTCTTGATCGTTTTTTTTTTTCCTTTTCTTTTTTTGGGGATGTGTTGGTGTTATTGGGTTTAGGCTTCATAGTAAGATGATGCCTATTGCAGATTGAAGATTGTATATTCCAGCAGAAATGAAGATTGAAGATTGTTATGAAAATTCTTCTTACTATTAAAATTCTTGTTGCTATCATTTTGATCCCTGTTTCTTACAGGGATTAGATGACCATTCATTGGCCATATATTTAATTTGATGATGATGAGTACGCAATCTCTAAGCACGTTTAACATGTCGGTCCATGAAAATGGGTTCTACCTACCAACCAATCAATCAATCAATCAATCAATCAATTAATTAATTAAATTTTTCTGAAATTATTATTTTTTACAATACAAATTCATACATTTTAGACAAACAAATACACAAAACATATAGTCTAAAGTCAAAATCTACAATCCATCTACTTAGTGATTGTTTACTTCATCCATTTAGATTGGGTAAGTGTATATTTCATCTTTCTAATTTCTTTTTTTCTCCATCAACCCTTTATATTTCTTCAATTATTTTTTAAGATTAAAGTTTAATCCACAACATTAATCATATTTGTATGTAATTACAATGTCGTTTTTATGTTCTTATAAGAATATAGTTAGTCAACTTTATTCATGTCTTTTGTAATTTGCATGAGCTCCTATTCCAAGCCCAAAAACTTCGAAAGCTAAGCCTTTAACTCCGGCCCAAATTAGATAAACTTCGGAAAAAAAATTAATTTAGGGTATTCAAAAGTTCACTCTTAAAATATTACTAATTATAAAATTTAAACTCAAATAGTGAAAATAAAGAGAGTATTTTATTTACCAACTTGATTGCCTACACATATAATTTGACATTAAAAATATTATATACCAAGATTAAATTTTTAATTATTAAATGTTAATATTTAAAAATTTATAATTAAATTTATAAATTAATTATTAAGTATGTTAAATTGTATTTAACATTATAAACTTGAACAAACATTTACCCTGTTAATTATAGAAAATAACGTGTATGAGTAATTGAAACTCAAGTTTAATTTCTTGATTAATCAACAAGAGAAGCACTCAATTCCATAATATATGAATATAAAAATATATATATTATGTATAGAATATTTAAAAGGAAATTGGAGACTGTTAATAATATTCTGTTAATAAAGAAAATCTCTCTTTATCTTTTTCTTGTTTGGCATCGCCGAAAGAAAGACTGTAAATTTGTATGTAAATATTCCTCCTTTATATATATATATATATTCTTCATTACCATTTACACCTTTAAAAGATAAAAACGAATAAATTTAATTCCTTTAACTATCGTTTAGGATTCTTCTTCTGCTAATGTCTGCATAAAACATCACCACGTGTCTCTTTTCTTCTTTTACAAAATCTAATTTAATTTCCAAAAACATTAATCGCAGAAATACCCTTTTGTTCTATTCAATTATAAAATTAAGAATATAATTTGATAAATAATATTAATATATATATATATGTACATATCAAAATGGGTATTTATGTATGTATTTGTTGCGTGCGTGTGTGTGTATATATATATGTATTCGTTATTAAAGACTGCTTAGACCTTCGTCTTCTTTGTTATACATAAACTAACATGAAAAGGAAAATAGTTGTTCCATACCCATTCTTCTTCTTCTTCTTCTCCTTCATTCTTGTTTGCAGAGCATGTTCATGTTCTTCATCAGAAACTGCTTATAATTTCATCTCAGAAGTTGAGCTTCACACACTGTCAATGGAGGAAAATCTACCAATCTTCCCAAGTAAGCATTAAATTTTGTTACAAATTTTTTAATGCAATTTTGTTTTTTTTTTCTTCAGTTTTCAATTTTGAATTCCCTTGTAATCAATTTTAACATCAATTTTTTTTTTATACATAAATCACTAAGATGTTATTAGTTATTTAAATAAAATTAAACGTAAAATAATTTTCATTTTGAATGATTATAAAAAGTTGTCATAACGAAAAAAAATATTTATAAATATATAAAAGAGATATATGAATATAATAAGAGAGTATTGTTGACAGTCGTTCAATCATCGAACGATTAGATCACTTAAAAACGAAGCTCAGATGCCTTCAGAATCACAACTTCACACACGTTTGGATAAAAGAGTACCGACATACTTTCTCTCTCCTCTACATTAGGTTTTCAAGATGATCCTATCATAATTGATCTTTGGTAGAATATTTCACAGAGTTTTAGTTTTGACATCTAATATTTTCGGGACAACAAAATTTTATTAAAAATGATAAAACGTATGAAAAAGTGACATACTTTTTAAAACATAAAGAAGATAGAGTTTTCCTTGACTAACCCGACAATAATTTCCTTATGAGTTCTGAAGGTTTAATTTAACCTTCGACTTAAAATCAGTTTTTATAGTTGGAAAAAATGAATAATTACATGTGGAAGGTTATCATGAGCTACTGGTAGTCGACCTATAATATTTAATCAAACGAGATCGAAAACTTAATTCATTACTATATTAATAAGATTATAATGACCAATAAACTATTATGAATTTATTACGATTGTAGATGAAAAAATATTTTATCGTATATAAGATTTTCTTAATTGAGATAATTATAACGTATTAAAAATTTGATGTACTCATTTTTTTTTTATTTAGATAATCATAATGGGTTAAAATCTAAGATACTATTTTGTTTCGGAAAAGAAAAATCGTTAGCTAGCTTAAATTTTATTTCGAGAGAGCTTATAATCAATTAACCAAGTATTTTAATAACTTAGCTAATAAGCCGGCTTATAACAATTAATTCTTTCTCAATATTATTGGAAAGTTACTTGGTGCATTTTTTTTTTTTAAATATAAGCTTTTAAGTAAGTAAATGTTTTATTATGTAAATATCTAAAACATTATAAAACTAATACCTTTCATATGCTTTAGACCTTACTTATATTATATATATATATATATATATATACATACAACTTATATAAACACTTATTTTTTTAGTTAATTTAAACACTTTTTGATAAAAATAAAGAATCAAAATATTAGTAAATTTCTTGATTATATATACATATATATATATATATATGGTACATTGTTTTTTTTTGCCTATTTCGAGGTATTAGTACCTTACATAAATGACTGTCATTAATTATTGTTTTGTCACATATAATTGAATATATGGTCATTATTTTTTGCATATGATTAAATATTATTTTATTATTTGATATATTTATTGGTTGTCATTTATTTATATCTATATATATATATATACATACACATGCTAATGAATATTGTTCTAACGAAATTAATGAACCCCTGCCAACAGATAGCGAAGTGATGAAATCAAATGAGAAGGAAGGTGAGAGGTCAAGGCCTAAATTAGAATTAAATGAAGTTGAGGGGAGAAAATTAGAATTAAATAAAGTTGAGGGGAGGAAATTAGAATTAAATAAAGTTGAGGGGGGGAAATTAGAATTAAATAAAGTTGAGGGGAGAAAATTAGAAGGAATTAATGGAGAAATAAAGCACGGGAGAAGAGGTGGTCCAGGTGCCGATCTCCTTCGTCCTCGACGGACTAAAAGCGGAGCAAATTCCTTCCTCTCCAAATCTTCTTCTTCCTCCGCCCTCAAATATTTCACACTCCCTCTTCTCACTTATATAATATTCCTATATATATAAATAAATTAATATAATTATTTTAGAAAATAAAATTTTATGTCCATAATAAATTTAATTTAGATTTAAGAAAAAAAAGTAACCCATAAATTAATTGTTCAAATTTTGACTAAATTTGGCATTAATTTAATTATATTGATTATATTTTCTTTTTAAATAATTTATTATATTAAAACTCAACAAAAAAATATGAACATATATTTTTTTATTTTAATTTTTAATTAACATATCAACTTTTTAATTAATAAATTAATCAAAAAAATTAATTAACAATTCGTGTAAATTAAGTTTAATGTTTACCTGTGTATAATCTTTATAAATAACGCAGGTGTTACCCCCTCTCGGGCAAAAAATAATATTTTTTACGTAATAATTTTGGTGAAAAAAATATTATGTACGTAGCAACTCGAACTCTAAGTAAAATTGCGAGCGTTGCTCTTTCCTATCTGTGTTGAATTATTATGGCATTTGGATATGTACGATAAAAAATGTGTGATTATCGTATTACTCGTAATAGGTATACAAATTAAATTGGTTGAATTCTAAAAACTAAATTAGTATTTTAGGGTTCGAAAAATGAAACTGACACAAACGAAAGTCTCCCCAAATTTCATACTCTCTTCGAGAAGTTTCGTTGCTCAAACTGTTCTTGAACTACGCAAGTTCCGTAAGAATAACTTTATCCAATTTACATATGAGAGATATAATAATAGTAGAATTCCTCTATGTATAACTTTACATTTGTCCAAATGTCATTAATTAAGACTGCCAAACCACACATAATTTAACCTATTTAACTACTATATAAGTATACATGTTTTATGTTTACACTATTATTCATATGGGTGATATATTATTTATATAATTATAAATGTAAAATTTCTCACTAAATCTCCCTCTCGTGTAGATTTGGTTGGAAGCCTACATAAATTAGATGCAGAGATTTAAAGGCCTACTGCATTAAATACGAGTACCAACTTCTGATTTTAGTAACCTACCAATCTTACAGCAGCAAACACACGAATTCAAAATGGTTGATACGTAAATAAAAGAAAAGAATTATGTGTACAAAAATACAAAAATAGAAAGGTAATTACTTACACGATATATATATATATATATATAGAATACCCACAAAGTAAAAAAAGAACTAGTAAAATAAAAAAATTTATGTGGTTCACACAGCACCAGCAAGTCAATATACATGACCTAATTCTATGTATGTATGTGTAAATATAGGTTCAGCTCGTCTGTGTCTGTACAAAGTACATCTATCATTGTAGCCAAACGAAACCAGATAGCTTCGATCATCATGCCCAAGAAACGGCTACGGCTGTCAAAGCAGGATCTTCTGCACCTCAAGATCTACCGCATTTATACAAACTCAGTCGTTTAACTCATGGACGGCGCCCGCCACCGGAAATTTATATGGCAGCGGCGGTTATGAAGGAGAGTTTTAAACGAGTTGATATATTTTTTCGTGGAAGTAAAATTTTGAAGTGTAATAACAATAGATATATGATATAATTATAAAATAAAAATGGCTATAGATACATCGTATCTCACCGTTAATATTGAAAACATACCATCATACTACATATCATACAAGTCAATGGCAATTAATGGATGGTGTTGATGTTCCCAGAAAAATATCAACAAAGAAACGTTGTCGTTTTAGCACTAAAAAAAAGAATTAGATTCATACTGTGTCTGCTATTTATTTATTTATTTATTGAAATTGTTGAAAATAATAACCTTAAGAAATTACACAATAACAACAAAAGAAAAGAAATTAAAGAACAAAAATATGTGGTTGATAACCGATGAACGTGCCTTCATAGTTGGGTGGAGTAAATAATAATTGAGTAATTAACGTAGCCTCCAAATTCACACCACCGTGGCAACTCCACATACACCGTTCTTCTATATATATATATGTATGTATCTATGCATATTTCTTCATCAAGTTAGATCTGTAAATTATCCTCGCAGGCCAACAGAACAAGACTATAACCATGCAGGTTGACGTGAAGGAATCGATCATCATCAAGCCAGCACACGAAACACTCAAGAAAAAGCTGTGGCTCTCAAACCAGGACCTTCTGCACGTGAAGCTTCACATGCAGACCGTGCATTTCTACAAACACCGTGATTCGTCGCCGGCGTCGGCCGACGGAGAATTCTTTGACAGTGCGGTGGTGAAAGACGCTTTAAGTCAAGTTCTGGTGCCGTTTTATCCGGTTGCCGGTAGACTCACGAGAGACCCAAATGGGAGGCTTGAGATGGACTGTAATGGGGAGGGCGTACTGTTTGTTGAGGCTGAAGCCGGTTGCCAGTTGGCTGATATTCTTTCTGATTCGGCTGAGAATTCAGGACTCGGCTGGCTTGTTCCCTCCGTTGACTATTTCAACACCAATCTCCTCTTACCCTTTGCTTCTAACACAGGTTTAAATATTCTCAAATTATACTTAATTAATTTATATTATATTAATTAATTCGTGTTTATGGGACAGTTAACTCGTTTTAAATGCGGATCAATATGCATGGGAATTGGAATGTTCCACACTCTTGTCGACGGTATAGCAGCCGTACGCTTCATCAACTCGTGGGCTGATATCGCACGGGGCCTCCCTAATCCTCATGAACCCTTCATGGACCGCACCGTACTTTCTCCTCGCTCACCACCTTCACCGACGTTTCACCACGCCGAGTACGACCCAGCTCCGACCATGAACGCGGCAACGCAAACTCAAGACTTCCACTCACTGAGTCAAGTCAAAACAAACTCCACCATCCACCTCAAGATCACCCCTGACTTCCTCGCCACCCTCAAAGCCATGGTTAATAATAGTGAAACAAGAACAAAGTACACCTCTTATGAAGCTCTCGTCGCGCATATATGGCGAGCCGCCACCAAGGCTCGTGGTTTACCTAGTGATCAAGCTACGAGGTTTCACGTAGCCGTCAATGGACGAGCAAGACTTTGTCCTCCCATCCCGGAAGATTACTTTGGGAATGTGATTTTCCATGCAAGACCGGTGGCTTTGGCCGGAGAACTTCAAACGGAGCCGTTAGTTTCAACGGTTGAGAGAATCCACAGTTCGATAAAGAGAATGGACAACGAGTATTTGAGATCAGCCATTGATTTTTTAGCACTGCAAGATAACTTAGATGCTCTGGTGCCGATGAAGGGGAATGAGTTTTACCGGAGTCCGAATCTTGCTGTCGGGAACTGGAGCCGGTTGCCGACGACGGAAACGGACTTTGGGTGGGGTTTACCGGACTACGTTCGGCCGGCGAGTATGTATAGTGAAGGGAAAGGTTATATACTGACCAGTCCTGAAAAAGATGGCAGCTTGTTACTTGCGATTTGCTTAGAGACTCATTACATTCAGCTGTTCAAGAAGCTGTTCCATGACTTGAATTAATTAAGCTTTTAGAATAATCAATAATTAACTTTTGAATTTAATATTCCACACACACATATATATATATATATGTTTATCAGGTATGCTCGGAAACAACTCAAATTAAATAAATGCCGAGAGGGTTCAAATTATTGGATTTCGAATTAAAATAAAATTAGTTGTATAAATTAAGTTAATTTTAAATTAATTAGTAGAAATTAATAATTATAATTAAATTGATGAATAAAGGAGTAATAATATTTAGATAATAATTAAAAAATTAAATAAATATAAAATTTTATGTGAAACATTTTTTAATGTAAAAAAATAACAGTTAAAATTTTGAATTAAATTCACTCGAACTCTTTTTTTTTTATTTTTATGCACCACACACACACACATATATATATATATACCCAATATATTGCAGCCTTAATTCCCCTTTTTTTTATTTTCTTTTAAATTATTTATTTACCCATTCTTTTTCTTTTGGACCGGATACATAACCAACAATCTCTCCCTCCAATACATGAAGAGATGTCCACCGTACATTGCTCAACATGTTAGTTGAATTTTTATCAGTATAAATTTTTTTAATAATATATCTTTATTATTTATCACATTTCGTATTCAATGGTATCTCATATCAATATGTTTAGTACGACAATGATATATGACATTCTTACTCAAATTTAGAGTACTTTGACTATCATAATTTATTACATACTTATCTTATTTTAAATCCAACTCTTTGAGAAATCTTTTCATCCAGAGCATTTCTTTACCTATTTTAATTAAAACTGCATACTCTGCCTCAGTTGTAAATAGGGCAATACATTTGTGCAATTTAGACTGTCATAATGTAGCTCCCCCTGCAAAAGTAAACACATATTCTGAAGTAAACTTATTGCTATCAATGTCACCTACCATATCTGCATCTGCATATCTTTCTAGAATTGGTTCTGAATCTCCAAAACATAAATACATCTTAAAAGTACCTCTTAGATATATGAAAATTCATTTTACTGCTCCCAATGACTCTTACCAGGATTATAAAGAAATCAGCTTACCAAATCAATAGCATGAGCAATATCTGATCGAGTGTAAACCATAACATATATTAAACTCTCAGTTGTAAAAGAGTAAGGAACAACTGACATTTCTTCTTTTTCTTATTGAGTAGCAAAACATAATTTCTTACTAAGTGTGAAGTGACTAGCAAGTGGTATGCTAACTAGCTTAGTATTCTTTATATGAAATCTGTTTAGAACCTGCTCAACATACATTTTTTGTGGCAACTATAACATTTTAGCTTTCCTGTCACGAGTAATCTGCATACCAAAAATTTGACTTGTTGGTCCTAAATCTTTCATATCAAAAGAGTCAAACAATTCTTTTTTCAAACCACTAATATCTAAAGTGTCTTATCCTATTATCAACATATCATCAACATAAAACAATAAAATGACAAACTTATAATCTGGGAATGTCCTGAAGTACACACAATGATCTGCATTTATTCTAGTGTAGCCATGATTGACCATGAAAGAATCAAATTTTTGTACCACTGTCTCAGAGTTTGTTTCAATCCATACAAACTCTTTTTCAACCTGCAAACCATGTGTTCTTTTCCTTTAACTTCAAATCCCTCTTGTTGATCTATGTAGGTTTCTTCTTTCAAATCACCACGAAGGAATGTTGTTTTTACATCCAGTTATTCCAGTTCAAGATCTAAACTAGCAATCAAACCAAGAATTATTCGAATGGAGCTCATCTTCACAACAAGAGAAAATATCTCATTAAAGTCAATTCTTTTTTTTTCTGATTGAAACCCTTTACTACCAAACGAGCCTTATAATTCACTAGCTTCTCATCGTCCATCTTAAGGTTATATACCCACTTATTTTTCAAAGTTTTTTTGTATTTTGGAAGTTCAACTAACTCATATATATTATTATTCTTCAAAGAGCTCATTTTTTCTTCCATTTCTTTCAACCATTCAGTCTTTTCTTAATGGTTCTGAACTTTTTGAAAGCTTTCTGGTTCCCTCTTTTGAGTAACTGTAATATACTCAGAACTGAGATATCTAGTAGAAGGATAATGTATTCTAGTCGATCTTTAAAGTTGAGATTTTTCTATAACCTGGGACGTAAGGGGCACTCCCCTTACTCAACATCATCTAGTGCTGATATATTATCAAATCCTTGATCATTACGTAACTGTCCCTCATCTCTGACATCTCTGATCGAAGAGGAA
>NW_019014646.1:1658360-1671590 GCF_000150535.2 Carica papaya | reverse complement strand
TTTTTGAGTTATTTTTATTTTCGCTTTAAGTTCCAACAATTACAACAAAATAAAAGTTTTACCTTATTGAATACTTAATATATATTTTTATTTTATATAAACTATAAGTTCAAATATTTTATTTTTAACAAAAATAACACATTTTTTTTTCAACTTATAAATTTACATTATCAACAAATTAAAAAAAAATGTATAGGTTCTTTTTTCAATTTATGGTTAATTTAATTATAGAATGAAAATATTATAGAAAATAAATAAGAAATGTGCTTGACAAAAAATTTAGTAGTTGTCATTTTAACCATTAAAATTTGATAATTTAATATCTATAAATGATAGTAATTGTCATCTTTAATACATTACTAAATCCACTATATATGTTTTTATATTAAATTTCAAAATAATTTATTATATTATCACTTGTCAAGTTATGGATAACAAAAGTATGATATAGCTTTCCTTAAACATTGAACTGATTTTCGATTTTAGCAGCCTGTCCATATAAAAAAAATTAAATATAAACGATTTTAAAAGATTTGCTAGACGAATTTTTAGTCATTTATCTTTTATATTGTGTATATATATATTCATATCAAATCAATAAAATGAGCGAGTTTGTAGAACCTTTACATACTCCTGGAGTATTAACCTCAATTTTTCAAGCTTTTGTCAACACTTATCCCCCCGTGGTCGAAGGATTTGAACAAACTCTACCATTAAAATTTTAAACTAAAACAATATAAACGAATCTCACAATTCTTTTTTATATGCTTTGAAATATAGAGAAGCCATTTTTGTTTCGAATCTTCTTAATAAAGATAACTATTCCACCCGAGCAAGAGTTGGTACTAATGTTCCTCGTGCCAAAAAATTATATTTAGCAGACTCATCGTATGTTTATAAGCTCAAATTTCCTTTACTACTTTTCAATTACAAGACTTGAAAAATATATTTTTTTTAATGTAAGAGATGGATTTTTTTTTTTAATCTTTTTTAAATGGTCATTAATCATATATATAACTATTAGAACTCCTACATGTGTAAACGGGACAGTATATTTCATTTTTCATAATTTATATGGATTTATGCATGTATTTATTTATAAAAGCACGTAAGAATTATATATTTGTAAAATATTTTTCTATAAATATTAAACTTAAAATTCGAAGACTGTAAAAAAATGATATGTAAATAAAATTAAATTTAATTTTAAAAAAGAATAATACAATATCAAACTCTCTTTCTGATAAACTCGTAGCACAAACATGCATGCAAGCATCTTTATTCATGGCTTTTTTTTTATTAATTATTATTTTTCAAAAAAGAATTGAATTTAAATTTAGACGTCATAAAAAAGCTTCTTGAAATCCTGGACGTGGCGGGTTTCCAGACATAAAACCAGCGACAGGAAACCCCTCTCGTCGTTTCTTGGGCTGGCCAGCAAGTAACCTTTACCTTCCGTATAAATGCTTGCGGGTCGGACGTACATCGCCGGACCCCACCCGAAGTCGGAGTCCATCGGCAACCGGTTCCAGCTCACGATACTTAAATTCGGGTTCCTATATATCTCGTTCCCCTTCTTCGGCACCAGAGCGTCAAGATTCGGGTGCAGTTCCAAGTAATCGAGCGCTGATTTCATGTACCCGTCGTCCATCTTCTTTATCGCTCCATGAATCCTCTGAACCGTATCCGACAAATGCTCCGATTCGAGCTCACACGCCAAAGCAGGAATGTTCATGTGAAAAATCACGTTGCCGACATAACCTTCCGGGAGAGGAGGGAACAATCGCGACCGTCCGTTTACTGCCACGTGGACCCTCGTTGCTTGGTTAGCGGCGAGTCCACGTGCTTTGCTGACGCAGCGCCACGTGTGCGCTACGAAGATCTCGTAGGTGGTGTAGTACTTGGCTTTATTACCGCCGTCGATGGCTCGGGCCTTTAAACGCTGGAGGTGGTCACGCGTGACACTGACGACAAACGTGGAATTAGACTGGAATTGATCGATTTGTTTAGCGGTAATTAGGGAAGGAGGTGGATCGTATTCTGGGTGGTTAAAAGTGGGAGAAGGTGGGTCCCGGGCGCGTAGGATTGTACGGTCAATAAAGGGCGTGATGGTGATAGGGAGGCCTCGTGCCACGTCAGCCCATGAATTGATGATTTGCATGGCGGAAATACCGTCAACAGGTATGTGGTGCAAGCCGATCCCCAGGCAAACCCCTCCGCACTTGAAACGCGTCAACTGCACACAACACTTATGCGTGAATACATGTAAGACTGAATGCGGAAATATTAGAGTGACAGGTCGGTGATATAAGGGATAAAATATGCATGGGCATAAAAAAATTAAAAAAAAAAAAATTAACTAAAAAAAAAGAAGTGAATAAACCTGAACCAGAAGAAGAGGGAAAGAAGAAATGTCGAGATTCAAATCACCATCATCGCCGGGGGGAACGAGTTGAGGAAGTGGAGAAGTCTGAATCGACTCACCCAGTTCGTCAATAACACAGTCCGACTCGGCCTCCACAAACAGAACTCCATCTTCATTACACACTATCTCAACCCTACCATTCTTATCTCTTTCCAAGTCTCCCGGCGACCGGGTAAAACGGGACCAGAACCTCGCTCAGAGCTCTCTTCAGCACGCCTGAGTCGAAGAAATCCGAGCCGCCATTATCAATGCGTTTGTAGAAATGCAGAGTCGTCATATGAATCCTTACGTGGACTAAATCAAGGTTGGAGACCCACAGATTGTGTCTGGGAGTTGGCTCCGCCGGCTTTACAATGCTCGTGGCCTTCACTTCGATCTTCATCTGAGCTGCCGAAATTGGTAAGGGCTTGGGAGTTGCGGGACAAACAAAAATGGCAGGCTGTATTTTTTTTATAATAACTAATTTAACATCAACCTGTCAAACGGGGATTGGATTTTGTGTACGGTTGGGCATTTAATTGATTTTACCAAAAATATATTTAAACCTTGAAAAAGAAATAGAATAAAATTTGGAGAATTTACTCCCTACTAATCCAACCTCCTCCTCAAATTAGCCCCCAGAATTTCGTACTTATTATTACGTACAATTCTGTGTGTGTAATTAAATAATTACAGAGGCGAAAAACGTGATTTACTGTTGGAAATTAAAATATTAATTAATATTACGCCGCAAATGGGTTTCATAATTTAGTGTTAACTACAAACTTAATTTGTTTTAATTTTAACAATACAAATAAATATTAAATACTACGTTAATTTTATATAAAAATAAAATAATTTAAACATTAATTTATTTTTCAAACGACATTGAATTCTGCCGGTTACAAGTTGTGGGAGGTTGGTGGGACTTGATTAATTTGTGTGGGCCCTCACTGTTTCAGCGGCTGCAATTCTCCCACGCGGTCACCCTTCATGCTGCACCATGACGCTCTACGTGTCTACGTGGCAACATCCAGGCCTCTCGAAGATTTGTACTTACTACTATCGCTCGCGATGAACAGAATGTTCTACTGCGTTAATCATTAATTTTTCATTTTTATTATAAATTTTTAATTAAAAATTTTAAATTTTAATTATATAATTTATAAGGAGAGACGTATTTACTTTAACAAAATAATACTCCTGATATAAAAATTTAAAAAAATTAAAAAAATGTCGTACACATTTTGAACTAATAAATACTAATAATAACTTCAGTGAAAAATTATTAAAAATCATTCGACATTTCAACATATGAATAGAGACTACATGTCAACGTAGTATTTATTTTTTCCGCAATAAACGTGTCGAATACGGACTTAATAATTCTACGGTAACAAACGCTTGATTGCACCGATCCGATCTTATTTTATTGGAAAGAGTAAAACACTATAATTGAGTGTAGGACCAATAACATTAAGTTCATCTGTCGACCGACCCACGACCAACTTTCCATTTTTTGCAGTTATGGGTTCATACAATGCAATTTCCTCCTTCGTTTTCTCTAGGACAACTCCCACTCCCGTGGGACTCCTACGTGGCCAGCCCCAGGACCATACACTCCGTAGGAGATTATCCTGAAAACGAATAACCAAAAAAAAAAAAAGAAAAGAAGGTCCAAAGAACGTGTGAAGATTTTGTTTTCTTCACGTAAAACGTTTTTGGAGGTTGAAATTATTGTTCAGTCTCTTAAAGGCAAGTTTCGGAATTTCTGTTCGACGAAATAAGGCAATTTCTCTAGTTTTCTAAAGGCCCAACCCATTCTCAGCCCAATAAAGAAGAAACTAGCTTTCTAAATTTCATTCAAAAATTTATATTCAATTGGGTTTTTTTATAACGATAGAATTCCGTCATTTATCTACTTGCAGATGAAATTCACAAATGAATTTCACAACACACTCTGTATACACGGTGAAGTAAAATTTATTTCATACTGACTGCCCTGCCTTTGGGTAGAAAGCTTAAGATTTGATCTATGGTGAAATATAGCAACAATTTTTGTTAAAAACCCACTTTTACAATCTAGAATGGCAAAATTTTACCAAAGGAACACAAATGTAAAGGAGAAATGGATCATCCGGAAAGGATTGCAGCACATTCCTAAAGCTAAACAGCGAAAGCAACATGGGCATGATCTTAAACAAAAGAATCATTGCCAGGAATCATGATGAGAGTAGATAGGCAACAGACATATTAACTGATATGTATATATATATATATAATATTTACTCTAATTAACTAGCTTTAGTCATAAACCTTTGTATAGCTTACTGTGACTCCCTTGTCAAAATCTAAAAGCATCTGTCTGGAATCGCTCATCATACAATCTCCAATGATCGTATCTGTCCGTATGAAAGGCTGACCTGGGAATAAAGAAATTCGGCTTCTTAACTTCCTTGAGATTATTCATATTCGATGAAGCATTGTCAATTTCACGATTTGTCAAGTTTTGGCATCCAAACAAATCCAAATATTTCAAATTCTGGCAGCCTTCACAGATTAAAGCAAGACCTTTTGCGGATAATTTGGAGAAACGAAGCTCAAGGTGCTCCAGATGAGGCATAGACTTCCCAATCGCACTGGCCTCTGAGTTCCCATCCTGAGGGCAAGCGTTCAAATAATCACAAGGGACAACTCCAACGTGCTCAGAAGGATCTAAGTGATTCAGCAAGTTGCGCTTAAGAATCTTTAGATTTTGGCAGTTCCCCCCCATCATCAATAGGGACTCATGAGAGATTTCATAGCAGAAGCTGATATCAAGTTCCCTAAGCTTGGAGCACCTAAAAGCTATCTTAGCCATGGATACATCAGTAACATTTGGACAGCTCTTAATTGAGAGTACCTCAAGATTTGGGCACCTACAAATACAACAGGAGAATACATGTATTTTACACAATTTTACGGCAAAATCCAAAACTCGAAATGCAATTAAGGAAAAAGCAAAATGAATAAAATATTTAAGCAACATGGAAAAAGGAAAAATATGCAACAAAAGCAAAGCTAAGATATTATCAGTTTAGTACGATACTTTATAAACTTGCATCGATTTTCCACCCAAAATGCAACATTGAACAAATTTATGTATTTTGTTTGAATAATATACGCATTATAGTTCTTTTCCCCCACAATTACTATTAATATATCAAAACTGCTTGTAACCACTGCAGACGGGAGCACAGGTCTAGTAGGTTAGCAATGTTTTTTACAAAGTTATGGATAAGTGCTAAAAGAATAGTGGTATGACTATGTAACATCCCACTGCTATTCAGAAAAGGATTGTTAGTAGAAAGCTTCAAGTTCCGAACATCCTCGGTAAGACATTAAGACTAAATATCTGCCTTTACCTTGAATATCACTTTTTCTGAAATCTACCAACTTCCAATCGTCCATCCAATATTCAGAAGCAAAATATCATAGTTAAAGGATTATGGAAGCGGGCTTCCGTATAACAATAGTTAACTTGAGCTCCATGGGTCTTCTTCGAATCTTCGTTATGTAATTTCCTCGTAAGTTGGTTAACTCACTTCATTTTGCATCAAGTCACTATATTATGTACTAAGTTATTATATTAATTAGCACTACTAACAGGTGTTTTACATTCTAATACAAAATTTTTACCATATTTCTAAAACTAAAGCACCATACAAATCGAATTTCTCTTAAGTTACAAGATGCACTACCTGGAACGTTCGTTTCATTAGTTGACTTTTTTGCCCATATAATGGATAATTTCGACCTAAATTACTTCCCAAAACTCAATTAAAATTACCAAGGTCCGAAATCTCAATCGAAAATTCCGCTTAGCTTTATTAGTTCCAACCCTTGCTTACATATAAGAACGCACAAGGCGTACAGACAATTAAAACCACTAAATAAACAAAATTAAAGGACCCTTCAAAATCTTAAGAGATTTTGTTTTTACAGCAACTACAGTTTATTTGCTGAAATAGAGATTTTGTTTATACACAAAATGATGCGAGCAACTAAAAACAAAAATCCATATGTATATGCAGAGAAAATACAAATATATGCAATCAAAGTATATGTAACGAGCATATTCCTAGGTATTTGACGTATAGCGTACCTTTCTGCAGCGTAGGAGAGAGAACGATCGGAGCAGTGCCTCGAGCGGATCTGACGAGACCGCCGTTGCTCCAATTGACGACAGATCGAATAACCGAATCGATCCTCCTCTCGAACGCAGGAGTCCACCATCGCGGAGACTCAACGGACGAGTCGAAGTGTGTCTCGAGATCGAGGATCGAGTGGAGGGAAGGATCTTTGCAGGCTTGCAGCCACGATTTGCAGACTAGCATGGCCCCCGTCCATCTCTGCTCCAAGGTGAGTCGAGAGAGGACGTTGACGAGGCACTCGTGAGTCAACTCGTCCCAGCCCGCGCTGAGTCCCGACTCGGTCTCTCCTCCCTCGTCCATTCTCCTTTTTGATACGGCTTCTCGAAATGTTGGGAAAAGCGGTTTTATAGTCCGCGCCTATTAAGACACGCGAAGCCAATTCAAAACTCGCCGCTCGCTTTATCCAACAAATCGGCAAATAAATTTTTAAATACACATCCTCATTCATAATAAATAAATAAAATATTATAATATTATAATAAAAACTATATTATAATATAATACTTATATAGTGATGTAGGAATCGTAAAATATTGGATTAACTACGAAAAAATAATATAAGATTTTTACGTAATTATGAATATTTTTTAAAATAAAATGCTCTCGTTGAAATTATAATATAATTTCTTATGCGACAAAGACAACATTTTGGTTAACATATGTTATTTTTGCAATTGTGTCGAGCAATCATGTGATCATCTCTTACTCAATTATTCGGTTGTTTATAATATTTAGGGTTAGATTGGGTTACTACGGATGCTGTTGATAAGAAATTATGGGTTTAGTCAGATATATGCAAAAAAAAAAACCGTTATTTTTAGTTTTACTTACTATTTTTTGAATTGTGTGAAAGTAAAAAAATATGAAAATTTTTAATAATATAAAAATAGGCTTCGAAAAAATTAAAAATACACGAGTTAATATTTTAAATTTTATATTATTAGGTCATGTTATAAAAAATTAGAATGATATTAGAATAGTTATCGATCACGTGACTGATATGTAAATTTATTTTGTATACGGGTGATACTCCTTTGATATTTTTGTTCATGATAATATTTTTTTAAAACAAATAATATAAAATTTAATATAAAATAAGTAATTATTTTTCTTGATTATGATTAGTTTTAGTAAGCTAAGGGTATTAAAGTGAACAAGAGTAACATATAATGGTTCATTTTAATTAAAAGTAAAATAATTATAAAAATAACTGTAATTATAATTAAAAAAAATTAACTATAACAAAATCATCAAGAGTAAATACTATACCTATATATATAATATTTCTTAATCAATTATAAATACATTTGCGTTAAAATCTCATTAACTGAATCATTATCATAACCATAAATTATCGATATGTAATATTAAGTCGGATAAAGTTAAAATTGTTTATTATTATTTGAGTTCGCCCTTCGGGATACTATGAGTATCGAGCACCTATCCAATTCAAGAAATGAGAAGATCTTATTCCCCTTTTACATTAATAGGAACTCCTTTCAAACAAGGTTCAAAACTTTCTGTCGAATATCCTTTCTGGATAGCCTGAACTATTAACCTCCAAAGGGTGTCTTTAAACCAATTTCAATATGTTCCATACTTGAGCACATTACTCTTTACCCAGAAGTGAATTTTGTGACTTGTGAAGACTACGCCTGAGAGTTCGAACAACTATGAAACGATTTATAAAGTACTCAAGGTTGTAAACGGAGACAATAGTTCATAGTTAACAACTATACACGACAAAGAAACAAAATTTACACAGTAATCATCGAACATAACGGCAGGCAGACATAGTCAAGCATGGGAGAAGCTAAACAACCAGTGGACGGGAAAAAGCAGAAAAGAATTACACGCCTCTGATAACTGAAAATTGACAGAAGAGGACTTCCAACATATTCTGACAGTATCTCCATTTCCACCAACAATGCTTTGCAAATATTTTACATGAGAATATGTTGTATACAACTGAAAATTCAAAGAATGCAGTTTAAGCATAGTAGTAGGTTATAGCAAAGATACTAAATAATCTCATATGTATAGGCATATTCCAATGCATGATAGGAAGGACCAAATCATGAAGTATGGACATTACTCCTCACGCCTTTTCCATTACTAAAATGCTGTTCTTGGGCATATAAAACTGTCCTTTACTAGCTTCTCCTCTTCCAGACTAGTAACTTAGCTCTTATCTTACAAGTCTAGCGTAGACTGGTTTAGGATCCATCAACAAAGTACAGTACAGAGAAGTATCTTGGTGAAAAATAACTTAGCTCCTAGTCTGTCACTTTTCTAATATGTGCTTTAGAAAAACAACAGGCTACCAAACTAATCCCGCACGTGCAAGTATAAGAAGATTAAGTTAGTAGCAAGGTAGTCAAGAAGAAACATGCAATAACCTATAAGTGAAAAAAAAAAAAATCCATCGTAAATCTGTTAGAAACTTCAATAGGGACATCAATGTAATCTCATATCAATGTCTATATTTCCCTGCAGGAGAATATGAACAAGTTTCCTGCAACAATTCTTTGAGTAACTTAAAATATCATAGTGCTTTAACCACATTTCTTAAGTAATCTCAAGAATTCTCTAATTTATTACCAAGTTAGTCAAGAAGAATCTTCCGACAACCCAGAAATGGAAAAAGAAAAGTACAGCGTAGACCAATATTGATGACATAGCAAACAATCTATTACCAAATTCAACAGGGTTATCAACATAATCTCATATCTTTCCCTGCACAAGAATACGAACAAGTTTCCTGCCACAAAGAACATTGAGTAATTCTACTTGTCCATATATATAACCAACTAAGCAAATCAAATTGAAGTTCAAAAACTAATTAATAAGAAACAAATGATCATAAATAAAAACAACCAATCACATTTCATAACAATAACAAATCAGATTTGAGGATCAAGGTCTCCATTCCACGGCCAATCTCAGTATTTTATCGATACTGAATACAAATTAAGCACAACATACTGATCCCAGAGGGAATAATAAAATTGTAAATACACACTGCATCAAAGGAAGGAAGATCCATGGATCACGAATAGCTAGCATAGAGAGGACGCCTGTGCTCATCAAAGTACTCATCACGATCCACAAACACAATGACATAGAGGGCGTAGATTATACCAGGAATGTAACCTAGAAAAGTCAAAAGCAAGCAAATACAAAATTCCATCTGCAAAAGAAAAAAGAATTCAGTTTCTGGTCACTGTTCGGTCAGAAAAACACATCGCATCAAGAGAAATTAAAATTAGTTCAATTTCAATATGTCCATTGCAAAGCTGAACAGACTACAGAATAAAATTAGAAATAATAAAAAAAAGTTGCTCCAGATTTGGGAACAGAAACTTTTAACTTCTCCTGAGTTTTCTAAGCAGTAGAATAGGAATTCAGATAGCGAAAAAGAACAACGCTCAATTTGATTGCTAGATTATATGAAAAAAAAGAAAAAACACAAATCCTAATATTTTCATTCCTGATAACCCGCAGTACTGACCATCGAATAGTAAAACAAGACTCAAAACCTTCCACAATCCTCTTTTACTGACTGCCAATTTCTCTCTACGTCCAGATAAATTAAGGAAGAACAAATTTTAGGCTCTGTTCTGTTACAGCTAAACTGCCTTGATTCCTAATTTTCTTTGCATCCAAACAGATATATAGACGAAATATCCAAAAAAAAGGACAGATAAAAGTAAAAAAAAAAAAAAACGTACCGTGCAGCAGCCATGCCTCAAGCAGACCCCCAAAGGAGGGAGCAGAATCGCGATCAGGATTTCGCAAAAGATTTCGCAGCGGGACGGCGTTTCAACAGAAGAAAAAACCGAGGAAATTGCTTATACCCACAGATGAACAGCTGATGAACTTAATCTATCCAGAGTACAGAGTCTTGACAGCGAGAGACGAAAGAGATCCGATCTCTTTGCGAGGACTTCGTGAGGGGGTGTGGGTTCGTTTTAAAGGGAAAATGTCAAACTGTTAAACGGATCGAACGAGGAGCAATAATGCAATATAAAACTGCACCGTTTTACACGTCCTGCAAAAATAATAAATCAAATAAATTAAAATTTTATATTACCAAAACATAATTATAACTTGTACCATAAAAATATTACTCAAAACTAAATAAGCTGGTTAGTTACTCGGCATAATATTATGATCGGTACGAAAATAAAATATTTTAAAATTTTAAATTATAATAATTCTATTATTTTAAAATTAAAAAAATAAAAACATTGTATTTAAATATTAAAAAATTAGAATTAAAATTTTATAAATTAGGTTATGTATAAGAGATATATATATATATATATTTTAAATGATTCTTGTAGATTTAATATTTAAAAGTAGAATTTGTAAAAGTAATATGAAAAGTTAATTTAATCTTTCAAATTATGGTTATAATCGATTGTTACACAGAACGTGTGGAGAAAAGTGGAAGATAATTATTAAAATAATCAATTAGAGTTTTATTTATCGTAGGTTCATTTAATTGTAATTTAATTACTGTATTTTTTTTGTGATAATTCATTATTAAATGTTTTGTTTCTCTATGGCCATATATGAAGCTATTATATTTTGTATGTTATATTTTTTAATCTTAATTTTGATTTATTTTTTGAACTCTTGTATGTTGTTGTGATATAGAAAAACAAAGGCTAAAATATTAAGTTAGTCATTTTTTTATTTTAAAATATTTAAATTGACATATGCACTATTTTAATGTCTTTTGTTTATATGATTTTTTTTAAAAATATAATTTAGTTTATGACGATTAATGAACGTTAATACAATTAATAAAAGCGTCATGTAACTTTAGATTGAACACGTATTATATTTTGATGGTGTAACGACCCCGAAAATTCAAAAGAATTAAATGATAATTTAAGTGCGGAAGCGAAATAAAAAGTTAAGGTTTACATTCTTTATACAATAACTTAAAATACCAAATAGTGATACGAGAATTACCATTTTTTAAATAAATACAAAAAAAAGTAGGAAATAAGCGGAAAGTAAATGAAACTAGCATCATACTCACAACCCTCTTGTAGATCGGGCTCTGAATCCTGGTCATCTTGATATGAAATAGTTAAATAAGGAGTGAGCTGTACTAATCCAGTAAAAAAATCATGTCAACTAACTGACACAGAAAAAAAGTTGGAAAAAAATCAAAACAACTAATGGAGCGCTTAATTAAATAAATTTTATTTATCATAAATAAAATCTTTTACCATCCACTTACCGTAATGAGATTTATAAAAATAATATATAGAAACAACAACATTATACATATCATAATTTCATATAAAATTGGCAACATAGCACACATTATACTTTCATATCCAAATCATCAAACCAACAACTATCTTTTTTTTCATCAGCCTACTAGTATCCATGAGGATTCATAAGGATATCTCCACTACGAGTGAACCATTTTCTTTAACATTCTCAATCAACGGGCCGTCCCCATACCCTATCCGGTATGAGCACCAAATTACTAAACCTCAATACTTCATCCGGTATGAGGGTAAAACAGGTCGTCTCCACATCCCGTCCGGTATGAGCACCA
This sequence comes from Carica papaya, assembly GCF_000150535.2. The sequence continues at coordinate 1,659,409 of NW_019014646.1, read as the reverse complement.
AATTACCAAGTCTCAATACCCCGTCCAGTATGAGACAACGTTCATGGTAGGGTTCCCTATATATCCGGTCCATCCACTATCTCTTAGGATATCCAGTAAGGCTATCAATTCATCTATTCACTCAATCACACTATATTCAATTTACCTTTAACCTCTATTTTTATATTCTCAGCTGTAAACACATAAAAAAAATAATACATACATTCAAAACTATAAAATCAATCAATGAAATACTATCATGCAATTAACTGTACAATAACTGTAACGGCCCCAAAATTTAAATAAAGTGTATGTATTAAAAATCTCAAATGCGGAAGCGTAATAAAAATTTTGATTAACATCCCTTACATAATAACCAAAACGTACTCAAAACATGAAGGAACAAACTAACTAAAAGAGATACTCGAAATAAGAACTATAAATATAACTATGAAGTCTTTAGGCGTCCCCTTCGCTGTCTTCCTGCGAAACGGGCTCAGGAACAACGTCTTCCTGATTTGAAATAGTTAAATAAGGAATGAGCTACACCAGCCCAGTAAAGACATCACACTATCTCACCACCACGAAAGTAAATGTGGGTAGAAAACAAAAATGATTAATGGAGCATAATTTATAACAAACTCGTTTATTAACATAAAAACCTTTACTGTCCACTTACCTCGGTGAGATCTATGAAAACAACATATGAAAGCAATAACATTATCATCATCATGAAATTATATAGACTTTATAACATAACACTTACCATGCCTTTGCATTTCAATCATTAAACAACACATTTTCCTCTTTTACCAGCCTAGTAGTATCCATGGGGATCCATAGGGGGTCCCCGCTACACGTGAACCATTAACATTAATAACCTGATTTCAGGGCCGTCCCCATACCCCGTCCGGTATGGGCGTCAAAACCCTAAACCTCCATACCCCATCCGGTATGCGGGTGAAATGGGCCGTCCCCATACCCCGTCCGGTATGGGTGCCAAAACACATAGGGTCTCCATACCCCGTCCGGTATGAGAGACCACGTTCCCGGTAGGGTTCTCTACGGAC
>NW_019014646.1:1624416-1651212 GCF_000150535.2 Carica papaya | reverse complement strand
CAGTTTTTCATTCACTCCTTGAATAAAAGTGGACAATTTTAACCTGGTGTAAATGAAATTTTAGGGTAATATAATTTTAGTCTCTATATATGTATGTTTGTCCCCTGTGTTCGGAATGTAGCCAAGAGACTCTAAACTATTAAACACATAACACTATGGTCCTTTGAACAAAGGGGATGACAATGTAACTTAGAGTGGATGATGAACACTTCCAGTTTTAATAAGGCTTCACCCTCACCTGAGGTTCAGTTGCCTCTTCTCTTGTACTCTTATTTAGGGAGGGAAGGGAGGTTCCTCTCCTGATGTAGATATCTGAAAATAAAGTTGAAATCAAAATGACAGGTTTTCTCTGTGTTTTAGGTATTGCTTATTTTCCTTTGTAGGATAAACACATGAATGATAGAGCTGGATATAAATTTGGAAGTTTTTTTAGTTTGTTGCCTGAAGATATCCTTTCTTTAATTACTTTAATCAAATGCTTAATTAGCTCTTGGAAACACACTACTATTGGAAACAGACTCTTACATGTTAGGGAGGGGAGTTTTATATGAACCTCTTGCTTGATCCGTTTCATTAATGACATTTCATGAGGTTACTGTGTGATTCATTTGTATGATTGTATTTCTCTGTGTCATGTGATAAAGTATTTGAGGATTCTTAATTTTCTCAGAAAATTTAAGATTGCCTAAATAGAGTTATATAAACAAAATGTAAAGTTTTGGTAAATAAAAATATCTGCTGATATCAAATTTCACCGATACTAGAATTCCCAATTGTGACCATTTAAGCTTGAAGCCTTGTTTGAAAGCATGATTAAGACAATAAGACTAGTAAAGAAACAAGCAAAAAGTAATTAAAAAGCAGAAATTTAATAACCTTATGCATGTGGATTTTTAATTAGATTTCATTGATGAACTTTATCAACAAAGACCCCACTATAAAGTTAGTTTCAAAATTCTATGAAACAAATTTCAAGATTAAAAATTTTATGAAACAAAGTTTCAGGATTAAAAATGAAATCAACATCCAACATCATAAAGATGGACAATTTGAACTATGTAAGCTTTAAGAATCTGAAAGTGAAAAGAAACATGATGAGATACTGGTAATTTCAAGCTAAAAGATAAAGAGATTCAAGACCTAACTCATCCATCTTTCCTAAAAGTTAATTATTCTAGATTTGATGTAATATCATCCACTTTCCAGCAGGAGGTTGGAGAAAGGAAGTTGTGGGGGCAAGGCATCCAGTCACTCCTGTACTCCCCCTCCAACTTCCACTTTGTGGTTTCTCAAGCTGGAATTGATGGCTGTTTGCCTGTTGGATCTTTCTTTTTTTATTTTTTTCTGAGGGTGAAGTGAAAACTCCTGTTTTGTGATAAAGATATATTTAGTCGTTTAGAGAAGTATACCTCTTAGGTTCTAACTGTTAATGACTAGTTAACGACATTGCTATCTGTTTTGCTTTTGGGAGTTCTTATTGACATGCCATGTGCCCTGGCTTTCTAAATTTTGCGTCTCAATCTTTCTAATTGTGGGCCAGCATATCAAAAGCCAGTCCTTAAAGGGCCATCTAGTAGTCATGGGGACAATATTTCATGGATCCCTTAGCCATCATTGTTTTTGCTTCCTTTTGCCAAGCCATGTGATCTAATCTGATTGAGGTGGTGAAAATCTAGAAATACCTACATGCGCAGATGTAGGTGTATGAATGCACAAACCCAAACATACTCCTAAAGCTAGTGAATTGGCAAATACTTATCCTTGGTATTCCACTGAAGAAGATAAAAAAGTTTTTTTATGTCGGTTGGTTGGGGGGTGGATTTCTATGGTCAAACATGATCTTGCTCTGACGATACGTTACGATGGCTAATAACTTGATTAGTTAGAATAGAAGAATATTTTCTGTTTCTTTTGTAATCCACCTATGCTACTGTTAGTTATTTTCCTGCATTTCCTTTATTTTCTGTTCTGATTGTTATGAAGAGAGGAATATAATCTGGATTTGAAGTTTTGAGAAATCATGTTATGACGCTGTGCAGATGTTATGGTTGACATAATAAGAAAGATAGAATCATGCAGGTGCTATGGTTGACGTAATAAGAAATACTGGTCATAACTAATTTTTCTTATTGGGTTCAATTATATATAGTTTGTTGAGAGTTCCATTCAGTTGCATTAGTAGAACTGGAACGATTTCATTAGGACATGTTTTGGTTTTTTTGAGATCAACTAGGAAATCTACATTGAACTAGCTGATGAGTCTAGATTTCCTAAACTAGCACGAAATGGGTCATGGTCCATCACACTTTTCAAACTATTGACGATAGATGGTGGATTTTCCAAAAAACTAGAAGCAGAAGAAAATGTTGATTCTTTTAGTACGGTGGAGAGTGCAGTTAATATAGGAAGTTCTGACTTTTACCTTTCCCCTGTACATCAATGTTTTGCTTCTCTGGTTGTGTATATTGTGTTCTGAGTATTATTAGTGCAGGCTAGGCCCAATCCTAATCATACTGGAGCAAAGCGGAAAGCTGAGACACTGCTCGCTGTTGGTGCTGACGACCTCCCTTTGCTTGTACCGAAGAAGAATCCCAAGAAAGAATGGAGTTGTGCCCTCTGTCAGGTTAGTGTCACAAGCGAGCAAACCTTGAATGAGCACCTCCGAGGTAAGAAACACAAAGCCAAGGAAGCAGGATTGCGAGCTTTGAAGGTGGAGAACTCGAATGGTGAGTCGTCGCCAAAGAGAACTCAGGTTTCTGAGTATACAGACTCAACAGGCAACGCTGAAACAAAGTTGAAGACAAAAATAGAAGAGATATGGCTTCAAATTGATAAAACTGGGAAAGGCTCCAAACAAAAGGAAGGAGAAGATTCAAAGAACAAGAATGATGAGCTGCCATCAGAGAAACAAGCAAGGAATGAGAAGAAAGGCAAGGCAGCAGCAGAAAGAGCAGGGGGAAAAACACCAAAATCTCGAAAGAAGTTTAAGTATTGGTGCGACTTGTGTTTTGTTGGAGCATACTCTGAAGTGGTGATGGAGGATCATAAAATGGGGAAAAAGCATGCAGCTTTGCTTCGGGAGCTTAGCTTAAACAGCGTAGCTATCAAGACTAACACTGCCATCGACAGCACATCCTAAGTATCAGCCAGGCAAAGAAGAAAATCAGAAAACAACAGATATTGTGGTTGGATGTGGATCAATCGATATCCGCAGGTAAATTTTAACTATACAGTCTCACTAGAGGTACCGAGCAACAACTCCAGGCCTAGATTGACGTTTCTTCTGTTAGAGATTTAATCAGACATAAGATTTTAATTGGAAAATTTAACATATGATGAGGTTCTCCTCCTAGTTGAATTAGAATAAAAAATGATGAAAATGGCTATACCATCATCTCTCTTGTAGGTAATAAGAATAACAGTTTGTCTCGTATATACTGATTTACATGCCTTGTATAAATGTCTTTGAGTACCATGCCTGTTAAATATAGACTTCTCCACTATATGTAAGATTTATTAGGCATAAGTAGTCTTTCTATGAGTGTGAATAGAACATACTTGCTAACTGTAATTAATTTTTAATTGTTTTAGAAATTATTAATTTTAATACTAAAATTTACTGGTAAAAAAATTAGCACTCACTATTAAAAAATATTAAAATTAGCCAGTTAAAAGTTAGTTACTGCTCATACTTAATATTTCAAGCTCAAAACATGTAACTTTTGCCTCTTTGTTAGTCTTACCCATTACGAGAACGATTTTAATATTTGATGTTTTCGTGCAAGTTGCCATTTCATCATCAAAGTGGATATTCTCTCAATTCTCAAGTTAACTGAAAGAGCTCATCATGCGTGATGTTCCCATCTCGATGGCTTATATGATGCTTTGGCCAAGGGTGGTTCACCTGGTAATGTCTCTTTCAACTTTGGTTTCTGGTATATGATGAAAGTTTAGATATAATAATGGCAATGAAAACTTGACTTCTTATGAAAATTTTAACTTTTTGTAAGTTTTTTTTTTTTTTTTTTTCACAATTGAGTATATAAGTCCTTTATGATGTTGGGAGGTGACTTTTAATATTTTAGTAAATTCATATATTATCAATTACTGTACACAAGTTTTATTAACTTACAATAAAACATAGAATATTAGACACAGTGATCTTTAGACGCTATAGTAAAAACCTGATTACCCATGAAGCTTTATCAGGCTTCTAACCTTTTTCTCTGCACTGCACTGAAATCGACATCCCCCAACAATCCCACACGTAAAAAAGAGGAAAGAGTACAAAAAGAGAACATTATCTTCTTGTTAGGGTAGATGCCATTTCTCTATTTTACCTACTGCAGTTTCTTCCTTTGCCTCAGAGAATAACAAAAGGGTTTTTGCTGAATAAGTCCATACATTCTCATTTCATAAATTATTTTTTACATTAAAAAATTCAGCTTTGATTTTTAAGATATGAATTCAATTTTGATCTTATCTATTCTTTTCATAAAATAGATTTTTTTAGTTAATTATCCAACTGTGATCTTAAAATAGGAAATTCCACTTTTATTGGGAAAGGAAATTTTGAACAAAGTTATTAAACCTCAGCTTAGATTGATTAGATAATCTATTTGATTTTGCAAAAGAGAAAAAAAAAAAGTTTATCTTTTCATTTTCAATTGCACCACAAAAATGTCCAGTTCCTTCTACGCTCTGCCGGCCAGGGTATATAAAAATGAAGAAACTTTACATGTAGCAACCAAAACAAAAAACAAGCTGTTTGGAATAATAAATTCCTTTTTGAAACAAAAAAAATTATTTGAAAACTACACTTATTTTAACTAAATACAAGTTTTTTATAAGATTATAAAAAAAAAACCTCAAAATAATTTTAATTAAAATAAAGCATTTAAAATTAACACTCTCTTTGAATAGTAATAAATGATAAAATTTTAATGTATGGTATTTTACGGGTGTAAAAAAATCATGTTTGTTTTAATTTTCAATAGTAATATGTGAATGACATGTTATTTTTTTTTAATACTCTTATATAATATACTTAATTCTATTTTTATTATCATAATTTATTAGTTATTTTATTAAATATAAAAATTTAATTTATAATAATTATTTATTTAAATAAAAATATAATTATATTGATAAATAATTTAAAATTTTTATTATTATTTATTATATTTTTTTTATATAACACTTACTATTACATAAATAAAGATAAATTAATAATTTAACTGAAAATATAATTATATTATCTTAAATAAATAATTTAACTGAATATAATTATATTATCTTATCATCCAAACAAAAATATATCATTAACATATATTAATATACAATTATCCAAACATAAAAAATTTTTATCATTTTCATCCTATATCATTGTTATCTAATTACTGTCATTATTATACATTAATTAACCATCACCAAAACTTATTTAAACAAAGTATAAAACTTCATTTATAACTATTTGTTTATTATTCTGTAAAGAATTTATGTTTTCTTGTGATTAGAATCAATGTAGGATTTTCAAATAATTTTCACCAATAAAATTCATTTGACTTATGTTTAAAAGAATGCAAAAGGAACTGCATCTGGAAATTGGAATAAATACTGTATCAATCTAACAATAGCTTGTGGAATTTCAAATTTCTTCCTAACCTAATCCAGCTAATTAGCAAGAAAGACACTTACCATAAGTAAACAACCTTACTTTCTAAAGATTAGCAATACATGAGTCTTACCCTCCACCCCATCACCTATAAACTCTAAATATATCCCTCTTTATCTTTACAAAAAAAGAAAAATCAAGCAAAGTAAAGAATGAGACCTACATATAACAAGGCAAGGCAAGGCAAGGCAAGGGCTTTAACCCCCACCAGAACTATATAGCATTATGATCTTTTCACTTCCAAGTTTGAAGAAAAACTCAGACTCTCAATGCCACTTGATCTTGCCATGAAATCTTCCTCTTCCCTGCCCGGTTTGACCCATTTCCAATGTTCCTACAAACTGATAACTTCATGTCACTTAGCAGCTCCTCGTTTCCGCTTCTGATTGAATTGTTCTTCAAGTCCTCCACCAACATTGTCTCTCCACAAGCCGCTAATTCCTCCTCCTCCCTCTGCAACAAAGTGAAACATCAACTCATGGAAACTACACAGCAAACAAAACCAAGCTCACAGCTTATAGAGTTTACTGATTGAGTACCGAAATCTGGTTTAAGTCAAAAACTGGGGTCATGCTTCGCATTGTGGTTTCCTTTCCGTTGTTATAAACCCTTTCTGCTAAGTTTAAGTCAGGAATCATGAAGGAATTCCGCAAGGCCTCATTCCCGTGGCTGTAAATCCTATGCTTTTGGTTTAAATCAAAAATTGGAGCAGAAGTTCGCACATGCGTAGCATCCTTTCCGACGTGAACTTTTCCCTTTTGGTTCAAGTCAAAACGCGGAACAGGAGGCGGCAAACCAGCTTCCTTTCCATTGTACTTCATTTCCTTAATAATTTGTTTACTTCGTAAATCTGAATTCTGCGGTTGCATGAAAGTTCTTGCTTTTGGAGTCTTTGAAGACTTATTCTGTATGAGATATTTGTATCTTCTTCTCAGAAACCTGCAAGCAATAAGCATAGAGGAAGTTAATTCTAGTATACATTAGATTGTAGGAACTTTGTGAACCAACTATTGATACGAGGCCACAAAACTGTACCTGACTTCAGCAATCAGAGTCATTTTTTTCTGTTTCATGATCAGCAGCTTCTTTTTCATGGCCTCAGTTTCCTGGAAAACAAATATAAAGAAAATAAATTCATTTGTTTCTGAGCAAGTGAAAATCAAGCCATATATGAAAAGCATTCAGACATTAACCCCACTCCTTTCCCCCTCCCCCCTCCCCCAAAGCGAAAAAAAAAAAAAGATAAGAAAATGAAATACAGAGATTTCTTAGAGACATAGATTAAAGCTGAACGTCCGTATAACCAAAAAGTGAACTCCTTTTTTACCTCTTTATCGCATAGAAGATAGAAGAAACCATACAAATCCAATTACAGATCACTAGGACGATGGAAGTAGATTTGGAAAATACAACCCGTGGATCCTAACACAAAAGGAAAGGCCATCAAACCACCAAAAAGATTACTAAAGGATGAATATTGATTCCGTTTTCTTGTTTGTATTATGAGTTAAACAAAAACTTCTGCTGACATGAGCTGAATACAGCTGCATATTTGTACATATATAACTGAGAATCATTTGATTAAAAACATAAGAATCAAAATTTCACTTCTTCTTTCCTATTTTTTCCTCAAGAAAAAAGAAGATAAAAAATACAGAGAAAAAACAAAATAATAAGATCCATAGCGCCCCACATAAGATCCAGAACCCTTTTATCCTAGCAGATTAAACACAGATCAAGATAAACCAGATAATATCAAGCCAAACAACCGCCAAAGAAGATAAAACAAAACACCAGATCTGGCAACAACCCACGATAGAGAATTAAAAGATCATGAAAACCGAGAAAGAAAAACTACCTTCTGCAACTCTTTATAGTCTTGCGCAAGACTCTGATGCTTGTTGAACCGGGTCCTCGGATCCACATAAACATCGGCGAAGAGAGAAGACTCAATCGGAGCAACGGCACCTTTCATCTTCATTGGATCACAGAGAGAAAGAGGAAGAACAACAATCCAAAAACCAAAAACAAACAATTACAGAGAAATAAGGGAGGAAAGAGAAAGAAAACCCTCGATGAGAAAGAGGAAAGAAGAAATATGGGCAAGCAAGAATAAAAGAAATAAAAGAAGAGGTTAGAGAGAGATAGAGGCAAGAAAGAGGGAGAGAGAGATAGAGATAGAGGAGGGTGGGAAGGTTCTCGCTTTCCTGTTTTCTCTGTGCAACTCTGACCAAGACCAAGAAACCCCAAAGAAGCCCACATAATTCGGTGAAAAAAATGTTTCTTTTGATAGTTGAGACAGTGATGAAGATGGGATTTTTTGGGGGGTTGCAGAAGGGCATTTCTGGCAAGAGAGTTTTTAATTTCGTGCTGTTGAGAAAGAGAAAAGAGAAATAGAAAGAAAGAAGTTTTTTCGTGAGGTGGGTTTGGTTGGAGGACATTTGAAGACATCTATCTCCTCTCTCTCTATCTTTCCAATTCTTTCTTTTTTGTTTTTCTTCTACATAAATTTTGGTCCAGCTGGGCCATTGAAGAAAGAGAGAGAGAGAGAGAGAGAGAGAGAGAGAGAGAGAGTTGGGTGTAGTGTGGACTCTTCTTTGTTTTTGATGGGAGTCTGCGTGGAGTTGTTTCCATCTTTCTTCTTTCCTTGTTTTTGGCATGATTTTTTTCCTTTGCCTGTTTCTAGAGAGAGAAAGATAAGAGTTTTTTTCTAGAGAGAGAAAGGGATGGTTTTTTGATGAGGTATGAGAGAAAAAGGTTTGGGCTGAGGGGAATAAAAAAGCAAAGCAGCAGATAGAAAGGGGAAAAAAAAAATTGGGATGATGCTGTTTTTTCTGATGTGTAGCTGCTGTTGTTGTTGGTGGTGATGGTGCTGGCGTTTGTTGCAGTTGATGTTGGTACTGCCTTATTTTTAGGCTTTGGATTGTGGTGAGAAGATGGACAGAGAGAGTGATATATATAATATTTATATATATGCTTTTTAATTTTTAATTTATTACTATACTCATCATAGAAATCTATTACTTGTGAATTTCCAAAAATATCCATTTCTACTTTCTTCTCAGTGATGCTTTCCTTTCTCTGTTTTTTACATACACCAAATTGCTTTTCCAATTCTACTCGTGCAAAGTAAGAGTGAAGTCCAAATCCAATCTGGGTTTGAAATGACAATCCATTTATACGGGGGGGAAGAATCACATGAGAAATTTCTGGCTTCCCTTCACATCTGGTAATATATACCCCATGAAGGGTAGAATGGTAATTCTGCATACTTCCCTTATCCTTTCATGGAATTTAAAGATCCCATCCACATCCAGTCCACCTACCTTCTGGATTCCGGGCACCACCCCCACCTTCCTAGCCACTTGGCGGAAAACCAAAACTTCAATTTAATCGTCCTGTAGAAATAATAATAATAATAAAAAACTACCCGATTCCCCAGTTTCTGCAAATAACCATTTGAGTAACATGAAATACCCATTTTCAAAAAGAGAAAAAAGGGTATGTTCGTAAATTCACTAACCGTTAATGAAGTGTTGTTAATATAGTGCTGGAAACTGTTCTAAACCCACCCACCTTGACAAGAAAACTCTTTTTTATGAAAAAACAAAAACAAAAACAAAATTGGCGTACCAGTTAGGCCCTCTCCACAGATGGATGAAGCTGAGGAGAAGACAATGTCCATCGTCTGAAAATTTTGTCGGTGGCCATGTCTTTTGCTAATTAAACAATTAAAAAAAAAATACACTGTGCATCCAACAATACATGTTCTATTCTTCATTATATTCTTCCTCTCTCTCTCTCTCTCTCACATATAAGTATGTTTGTCTAGAGAGAGAGGGGGGGAAAAGTATTGTTTGACTGCATTTTACAGAGAGGTTTTGCTGTGATGCCCTTTTTAGGGTCTCTACCATGTCTTTAAACACAGACAGGTGCAGTGCTGTGATTCATATGCAGTGGTGATGTGAACTTGGCAATTTGAAATAAATGGCTACCTAACAAACTCTCACAAGTGGAAGTGTGGAATAAAAGATGGGTGCCCTTTGTCTCTCTGTCACTGTTATCATATATATATATATATTTATATTTCTCTTTCGAGAGGCTACACTGTTGGCAGTGAAGAAAAAAGTTGGCTTCTTGAATTTGAGGACATGATAGCCGATAATTGAGTGCAAGAGCAAAAAAGTTTCTTCTTTTCAGTTTTGTATTCCACGGGGTAAACAGAAAAGTTGGATTGTACTTTTCACTTCTTTTCCCCTCTAATCTTTCCATCGGAAAAAGCCTACATATATATATATATATATTTATATACACTATAATTACATATGCCTCTCTCGTGGTATTTATCTTCTCGTTCAGCTTCATTCTATTGACAATTCAACACGGTGGGCTTTTGTTTCTGATTTAAGTGATGCTAATTACGTAAACAATATTTCCCACCCAGGAGTTATATAAACAGTAGCTCTGGAGAAAAAATATATATATACTTTGACTGCAAAAATTCTAGAGCTTAATCTATATATATATATATATAGTATAATAAAATTATATATATAGATTACATTTGTTTTTTTTTTTCTAAAGTTCGATGAAGTAATTAACTGTTATCATAGAGGAGCCACGATATTAATGCAAGTGTAAAACATTTTGGGCAGCTTATACAAGCGCATACATGATTCTGAGATATATATGTTGTCGAAATTCTCACGATCGATCATCAATTATTAATATTAATCATTTCTAATAACGAAATTTTATCTAATTTTAATTTAAAATAAATATTTAAGTTTCAAATTTTATATAGTACATAATTAATATTTATTATATTAAAAACATATTAATTACAATTATAAATTAATTAGAAGTCTCTTCCTTTAGCACCCAAGAGAAGCGACCAATCAATCCTTTCAATGTAAAGGTTTGTGGTCATACGATGTATAAATATAATCAAGAAGGAGCATGAATAAACAAAGCTTTTATTTAACCATTTCAAACAATCATCTCGAAAAGCTAGTTTACTCTACCAAGTTACGTTGACTTACACACTTGGCCTTTAAATTTATTGTCATTTTAATGTAATTTACAATGTTTCTTAGTTAGATTACATGTGAATTATAATTAAATTATAGAATATTTATAATTTTATTCTAAACATAACCTTAACAATATTTAACTAATCAAAATTATTACCAATTAATTACGTAATAATATATATATATAATTTGTATATATATATATATATATTTTGGAAATACACTGAGGACATTTAAAGCTTGTAGTAACCAAAAGGCTATTGTATTATCCATCAAGACCCATACGGTAAAACACTTTAGCCCAAACCCATGTGAAAATGCTGAGGAAGTCGGCATTGTCGTGCCACGTGTATTCATATGATTGGTTGAAAGAAAAAGCCACAATATACGAACAGCTTCAAATAAAAATCCCTCTTTATCTTCTGTCTGAAAGAGGAAAAAAAAAAAAAAGTGAAGAAAATTATCTCGCTTAAAAATCAGTGGAGGGCAATCCCAAATTTGTCTTTCGAGGTTGAAGAAGAGTGGGAGGCGATCCATGGCATCGACGAGTGCGGTCACTGCTAAGATTTCACACGACTGGAAGCAGCTTGCCCTCGGTATTTCTCTATTTTTGTATGTTAATGTGGCTCTATGTAAATAAATGGGGTCGATTTTGATGTAAATGGCTGTTTTCTCTGTTTGGAACTGAGAAGAGTGAAAATCTGGAAGGAGAAATGGGGAGGTGAATTTAGCTGGAGTAAGAATTTTTAGGGTTAATGGAGTTGGGGGTTTTAAGTAGGATTTTGTTATTTGGTTCTAAAGAACTCTAAAAATATGACCTTGGAGACACTTCTTCATTGATTCTCAGCTGAGCTCTTACTATTTGTTTTGTACTTGGTTGCTCGACGTTTTAATAACGGAGTGATCCTTAAGTGCTGAAGGAAAGATAGTTATGTTGCAGTATAGAAATTGTAGTTTGATTGTGTTTAGACATTGGCATCAGTTGGTGACAGGTGTAGGGGTACTTTCTATGTGGATTGGCAGTGTAAAAAGAAGGAAACTGAATTATTTCTGATGCTTTGGTAAGAAGAGACTAGTTTTCTAGTCTGCAATTACTTTGCTTTGTATTCTTGATACTTACAAGTCGTGGAATTTTTTACCTTTGCTTGTTATAAATTGAGAAAGAATCTAAAAGTTATGTTCTAGATTTCATCCACGAACAATGTGTACTAAACTAGTCTAGCATCCACTTAGTATTCCAGGACCCGATGTTTGAAATTGCCTGATTTACTTTTTTCTTTTCTGTTAGTTTTCATGTGGAACAAGTTGTTGCTTCTTTTCTCAGGGCTAATGGAGTTTGGTTTTTTTTTTTCCTCTAAGTTAGGTTTTCTATTTGTTAAACAGTTCTAAAAATGTTAGCCTTGTAGTAGTTCTCCTTTTCTCTTCTCAATAAGTCTCTGAGCAACCAACCAGAGTGTTACTTTTTTAGCACTTAATTACTTGCCCTTTTAAAAATAATGTTCCTGTCTCGAAATTGTTGTTTGATTGCGTTTGGGGTTGATGATTGGCACGGTTATTTTAAATGGGATGTGAATGGCAAAGAAGGAACTTGAAGGGTCTATGATATTTTAATGAGAAGAAAATTCTTTGGTTTCTGTTTACAATTATTTTACTAGATTTTGCACTCATGAAGGTTTTGGTTGTTAAATTGTTTCTTGGTTTTAAATTCAGAAAGAATTTGATTAATGTTTCCTAGATTTAATTGGGTATATGCAAAAGATGGGAGCTAGACTAGCGCCCAATTCATATTTTTTTCTTACTTTTACCAGGACTTCTATTCAGCTTTTATAGTGCAGTCGGCTGCCTCATTTATGTTTCTTTTATTTTTGGGTGGTTGGGGGTCAGGGGTGATTTTTTGATGTTACAAGAGTTATTGCTTCTTTTTTGTTTATTTATTTCTTATTTTTTTATGTTTTCAGGCAAGCCAAATTTAAATATGAATCTTGCTGGTAAACAGAACTTGTCTTGGCCGAGTCAACGGCAAAATTCTGGAAACAATAATAGATCTCTCCGTGTGTATGGATTATTTGGAGGAAAGAAGGATAACGAGAAGAGTGATGACACACCTTCGAAGGTAAACAACATACTCTTCGATTAAGTACCCATCTATCTAGATGGTGAAGATGTGCAATTCTCATAAGAAATTTAGCTGTCTTTCTGATAAACTCATGATACGATAAACGTTGTCTTTCTTTTACATGCATATATGATTATTCTTGGTTTTATTTTATTTTATAATGCTATTCTTCACCTTATTTATGTTTCTCCCTGGATGTTGAGTCAAGCTAGCCTGGTCTGATTTGAAACTTAAGTTTCTTTTCCTGTAATTGATTTAGGCAGGAATCCTTGGCAACATGCAAAACTTGTATGAAACTGTGAAGAAGGCACAAATGGTTGTCCAAGTCGAGGCAGTACGGGTGCAGAAAGAGCTTGCTGCGTATGGCCCATATATTTAATTCCTTATTATCTGAACTTGTTTTTGTGTGATTTAATGATGTTGTTATTCACTTTCTTCTGTATTTCAGAGCAGAATTTGATGGTTATTGTGAAGGTGAGCTTGTAAAGGTATCTTTCTCCTCATCTCATGCCCTCTTTCCCATTTATTCCCTTTTGAAATGTAGACATTCCCCTACTAGGATGATCAAATTGTTTTAATATTTTTTTAATGCCTAGATGCTCCTCAGTTTGCTAGTTGAAAACATTGAAATTATCTTATTATGAACTGGCTTTACAAAATATAATTTTTGTAGAAGCTTTTGTCTTCTTTGGCATGTGTAGGATGATAATGGGGGGTATGGGGCGGGTGACCCTCTCCTTATACCTGCTTGGTTACTCCACTCACCTCCATAATTGCCCCATATCCTGGCAGCCATTGAATGATAATCCAACCTTTGCCCTGCGGGAAAGTTCTTCAGTCCGCTACCTACCCTGTGATACAAGAATTTTAATTAATATATAAAATCTCAAATTGCTTTTAAGCTCAAGCGAAACTTTATCATACAATTTAACTTTAAAATAAAATATGGAAATAACATAGAATTTGAAATGCATATGTTATATAGATATGAAAAATATTTGCAAGTGTTTTTTTTTTTTTAATCAGACGGACAGGAATGGAGTGTGTACAAGTTTTGGTCCATATGTGCCATAGTCACTATGGACATGTCCCCCTACTTGTTCTGTTTCTCAACCTATGTGCAATGGAATTGTTTCTTGGATAGCTTGCACAGATTGGCTTCTACATGCATCTGATAGTAGGAATGGAGAGTTTTTTATTGTGCTTTGCTCGCAGTTCACCCGGACACAGGGTTTTCGTAGGACTTGACACCTAAGCCCTAAAATTTATTATGAGGACAAAGAGCATCTACTTTCTAACCCAAGATCTTTTCTATGTGGGATGAGGGGGCCAAAGGCTTGGCCTTTTATTTATTAAATCGTAACGGCAAAGCAGTAAATATAGCTCAATCCTAGTATCTTATTGTGGGAATACGGAGCATTCATACATATTACTTTACCACTCTATGTTAGAGTTGATACCAAAGAAAAGTAATTTTGGAAAAAGCTTGTGTCTGTCTGGCATTTCAGTCACATTTTCTACAGCATCATCCAATTTGTACTGATGATCATATACATGATGTAGAATAAATGGTTTGCCAAACTTCATATAAAGAAATCTCTTTGTGGGATTTATAATCCAATAAAAACGAAAATTTCTCCTATTTCTGGTTATAGAAAAACTATTATTGTTTACAGAGAAATAAAACAAAAATAAGGTTCTCTATTTATTGAATTTCCTTATAAGTTTCAAAACTATATATTTCAGGTAACCTTGTCAGGGAACCAGCAACCTGTCCGGACAGATATCACTGAGGCAGCAATGGAATTAGGCGCCGAAGTGAGTGCATATGCCTGATCCTTTTCCTATTTTCTTTAAACTGGACAGTTGAATTGATTCTTTGATGTTCTGCATACAGTTTCTTGCTTACACAGATGCAATTGCGAGATTTTTCTATCTTTTTTAGAATCTTAGTAGCACTAATAAATGCTGTTACATGAAGTCTTCCCTCTGTTGTGAAAAATTGAGGCTTTTATGCTGTAGAGTGTAGAGTTTTCTTTTTTGCATTTTTCTTTGACTCCAAGGTTGGGTAGTATAATCAATGCAATCCAAGGGCATAATACAAATTTTCTTATTTAAGCAGAATTGTATCCTCGAAGTACCTAATGTTACTGTAACTGGTAAAAATATGTCCTAGGAACAGGTGCATTTGCCTCAAATTTGAACGTTCAGTTTGTTGTTCTGCAATAATGATGTTCAAATTTTGTACTCCGAATTTGTATAATTGTTTCCCTAATGTTCCTCCATCATTCTGCTTATTTGATGACCCTGCACAGGGGTGTATTTTAGCTAAAAGGAAATGTAGAGGATAATATGCATGATCCAAACAAGAAATTTGCATCTTGCATTAACAATTTGTGTTTTTATTCATGGAGGCCAATGTATGTCTTCCCTGAGGATTTATCCCTTCTTGAGCATGTAAATTGCAACTAATGTCTCAACCATAGGTTTCAGAATTCTATGTTGACTGAAAAGAGACTCGTAAGTTCTGTTTAAAAAACTAATTCCTTTTATATTCCTAAACCAAATGCGAGCTAGTATGGTGCACAATTTTGTCTAAACTTTTGTTTATATGCAGAAACTTTCCCTTTTAGTCACCGAAGCATACAAGGATGCGCACCAGAAGAGTGTCCAGGTAAGAATCTCCAAAGTCTTTTCTCCTCAAAGAAAGAAATGAAGCCATGTTTCATCTTTATTAAGACGTCTTGCTTTTCCAGGCCATGAAGGAAAGGATGAGCGATCTTGCTCAGAGCTTGGGCATGCCACAAGGCCTTAGTGAGGGATTAAAATAAGGAAAATTTTGTTTTCCATGCATTGGTAGATGAGTTTCAATTTTGTATATTAAGCAGGCCAAATGCCAATTTGTACTACATATTGATTTTACTTTACTTGTTTTACTATTAATTTGAATTACAAGTTCAAAAAGGTATTCAGAACCTGTTTTTCTTATCTCAAAATAGAAGTCATGAGTGTTTTAATTGATTGACTACCCGTTAATTGCTACAATTCTCCCAGAATTTGATGGCAAAGTGAGGGAAAGAAGGTGCATGTCACAGACTTGTTTATTTGTTGGTGGAATAGAGCATCTATCAATAGTTTTTCAACCGAGTGTCAGTCCTTTGTGCGCCACATGCAGGAATTGGTGAACTCCTAGATATTCGAGTTTCAAATTTTTAGTAACTTTTTTATCATTGTTGATAGATTTGATATCATAAACTATCTGCAGGTGCTGATGTTAAGGTATTTGAAATTGGGTGCTATGATCCAATAGCATTCAATTATAGAGCTGTGGAAATTGAACCTAGTACGCATGCGGAGAGAACTCTTGTACGATCCTAGACAAGAAGCTTTCTGTCTCAATGATGGAAGATGAAAAGAACAAGTTCCCCTTGTTGAATAAGATTTTTAATGCCATGTTGCATTGATTAGAGAGAGAGCTGGAGATGTTTTTGTTCCATCTTTCCCTTTGGTGGTTTTTATAAGCATCTTTTATCCAAGAACCATACAGTCTAGTAGAACATAAGGTGTTAGTGACTTTAGATCGGTTTAAGGTCTGATTGCGCAAGTTGCATGATAGTCCTCTAGGATCCACTTGGAGGGAAAGATTGGATAAGGGTATGTATCATAAAACTTATTTTCTCCTTTACCATTCGTTTCTCCCCTTCCAAGCAGACCGTTAATCATTTAGCTTTCCCCAAAGCAAACCCAGGGAGGGAAAGAAATAGGCTCTGTCATTGGAAAAGATCTTAGATCTTTCTTGTTCGTGCATTGATATCACGAAATGGTGTAACTGCAAATCTGAATCCAGTTTTCCATCTGGAAAAATTTGATCTTCCCAGTTTTCCCTTTGAGAATCGAATGGAATATGGTCTGTTTTAACAATCAAATTCCTAGTTAGACTGAATCATGCATGCGCTATTTATCTCTATTACTTAAACCTGTTGATTGAATTGCTCTACACACTTTGACACCCCCAACAACATTCCGCGGCTCCTTTGTGTTATCTTCCTTTTAACTGTGGAGATAACCAACTGAGTCAGGATTTCGGAAGTTCTTTACCGGCTAAGAATGATCTGAAAAGAATGAAAGCTCGCTGCGGCTGGAGCAGCGGGACCTCATGGCCAGCACTCCTCACTGTTGCGAAAGTCAGACCCTCATAGACCTCTGTCCATCCTCCTACCTGGTCACAGGGGTGATCATGTTTTGTATTGGTAATCTTGAGATCCAAAAACAAGAAGATGAGCAAGTCGTCGTTGTTATTACCTGATTGCCGGAGTACCAAGGATACCACTTGGTTTTAATGGGGAGGTTGAGATGGCTGAGAGAAAACCTAGTGGCAGTCACTGGGACTACTGAATCCGTGTCACCACTACATTGTTGCAGGGAAGTAATGAGATTAGGTAGAATATCAAGAAGTGTAGTTCAAGTATTTCAATTAACTATATAAAGATATATATTCAATTATTATTTTAACCACCCTCTCTTTGAATATGTATCTCCAATCCTCGGTCTATGTCCAGTATAAAATTCAGAATTTGGTAAAATTTATTTATAAATTCATATTTATTTAGACAACCGTAAAAATGAACTCAATTTTAGGAAAAACCAAGTTGATATGTGACAGTTCTGTCTTATGTGGGATTTACATTTTCAAAGAAAATTTTTAATAAAGTTTTTTTACCTCAGATTTTTACATTAAAATTTTCAATTTGTATTGTCCTTTTAGAGAGATACAATAAGAAATCTCATTTTGAAAATTTATAATAGAAAATTTGCTTAAACATAAAAAATTACGTTTAAACTTTAAACTAAGATTGAATGTATAAGTATATAAAATATAACAAACAAACAAAAAAAAGAGTTAGAAAGGGGATTCTATGATTTTTTTCCCTCTTACCTGAAAACCCATATTCTTAAACCAGCTGCAATCAGCTCCTTGTACGTGGGCAACATAGAATCTTCAGAATCTTTCCAGTTTTTTATAAGAACATCACTGCCCAAATCAACCCAATTATTTTATCAACAAGAGTTTCCATCAAACTCAACCAAAACAAAATCTAAATACAAAAAGAGTAAGTAAAAAAATATACATATATATACTCCCATAACCTGAAGTAAAACAGTAATTATTCCAATAAATAATTACCTGCAAGCAGTCCACTTATACGGAATCCCAGTAACATTAGCATGCAAAGCCTTCTGTACGTCTGGACGATTATAATACTTCTCAGCATAATTCTCAGTGCAGGGATCATACCCAGAAACCACCCTTCTGCGCAGCAGTGTGTTTTTGAGCCTCAACACATTAGGCTTCTGAGGCACCTTACAAGCTGCCGTATAAATACTATACTGGTCTATGTCTCCAAACTCATTGTTTATTGCGTAGTTTACAGCCTCATCGCATTTATCCGACTGCCCTTCCTCTTCCGAGAAATTGCAGTATTTAAGTATGGACTTGTAAGTTCTGTCTGATATCATTGCGTGTGTCCACCAGAATGTTACAGTGCCTATGTTGTCATAGTGATTGTCTGTAACGGCATTCCCTACCTGTGTGTATATATACACACATATATAGACATATAAGTATAACTATAACTTTTTTTTTTTTTTTCATTAGAATATGTAAAATTAAGGAACTGTTTTGTTTTGATACTTACAATGAAGCCTTTGAGATTGATGATGGGACGCGAATAGGCTTTGTTGTAGTTATGGATTCTTTTTGCCAATTGGGGAACATAATGTCCTGCCGAAATAAATAATGAACCATCTAATTTTCCCATCAGCCAAAAGCATATTATACATACATATATATATATATATTAAAAAAATCAAACATATTATGTTTATTTTCTATAAAGATATGAAGATATAAACATAAATATAATTGAAATTTGAATAAAATAAAATTTTAATTTCATGATTTATTATTCAACAAATTAGACCAAAATATAATTTATAATTGTGAAATTAAAGATGTGGGTTAAGTTAGTTTAATTTTTTTACAATATATAATTATGACAAAGTTATATATATATATATATGTATCAGATAATTAAAATTTACCTGCATAACTTTCACCAGCAATATAGAAGTCTCTGTATTTATACTGAGGGAATCTTGCCATCCATCTTATCAGGAATATTAGAGCGTCCTCAGCTGTGTCGTAATCAATGGATTTAATAAATTAATGAGATTAATTTATTAATAAAATGTAATTATTGACATTAATCAAAGTACATTAATTTAATTACTACCTGTTCGATTATCCCCAGTATCTTTAAGATCAGAGCTTGTGTTTGTGTAGGAGAATCCTACCCCAGCTGGTGATTCAAGGAAGAGAAGATTCGCTTCTGTAAGAACATGGGAAAATTAACAATAATTTATTAACTTAATTTTTATCATTAAGAAAACAATTAGCAATAATTAATGAAGTAATCTAATTAATAATTAGTTAGAAGACAATAAATTTATAGCCAAGAGGTGAAGTTCTTCCTTCAAACACAAAACTGATGGAAGCTCATAATTGCAACTCCACGAAATCTATGGCCCATGTTACGAAAATGTCATTTCACGTTATTTTGATTCAACCTTCATATCATTTCAAATTCCATTTGCAAGACAGAGAAAATTGTTTGCTGTTTTTTTTTTTTTAATAAATGAAATAAAATTAATTAAGTAATTAATTAATTAGTTAATTAATTAAAATTACCTGCGTTCCATGAATACTTGTTGAGATAAAGAGACGAACCGGTTCGATTGATCCGAAACGGTCCAATTTCCTCAGATGCTCCGTATGCAACTGATGAACACCCTGGTCCTGCTCCATTTTCAAGATATTTCATCAATTTAATTTCTTGCACACCGAGATTAAACCGGATTTAGCTAATTAAACTACTAATAATTTTTAATTAAGAAACCCAAATCTAAAAAACAAAAAAGAAAAGAGGTGGGGGGGGGGGGGGGGGGGAATTCATTTTCCACTAAATTATGCTTTCTGGCTCTGCAACTAGCACTGTGCAGGTGGGGGCATGCACATGACTGTGAAACAGGACTGCAGAAGTTAGGCACCTCAAAAGCAAGATTCATCAATTGCGAGTCCTACATAAATTAATGTCATACCTCTTTTCTAATTAATCACCTGTTAATCTGGATTAATCTTAACTAAAATTTTAATTCCCATAATTTATTTCTTAAAACCACTTAGAGCAGTTCCACTAAATTTAGCTAGGTGTATATATTAAACAGAATATATCAAACAGTGTTTATATAGTTAATATATATATATACGGAAGCTCCTTAGGGATGAATCTGACTCCTACCCAGTACTCTATACGTGTGTGTGTATATATATATATATATATGAATAAAGTATATAGATCACTACTGTATACCATCGCTTTCCTCTCGAATATTAATCCGCAATCTAACACCTAACCCAGTATTAAAATTAAAGGAGGAGGATAGCTTCCTCTGTATTTTTTTTTTTTAATTCTGAGATGTCAGCTGCCATTATTAATAACACAAGACAGTGACCAGTATTACTGTTTTCATATATATATATATATATATATATATATACACACACGGTTTATATACTTCAATACACAAGCACACACAAGGTAATCCATGAGTGTGATGATAAATGTATATGATAGAACTAAAGTTAATTAATACATCAATTATTAATAATTAAAGTTTGTCATTGTTATGCAGCAAAGCAGCCTAATAAATTATTTAAAAATAATATTAGTAAATGCTCCTAAATTTCTGGGTCATAAAGCAAGCGACTGTTCCCACTAAGTAACCTCACGAGTCTAACACATATCAGCCATTATCACCATCTGAATGCGCGTGCTTCAGAGGACTAAAATTATCAGAGCATGCAATATATGTATGACCGACCCAGCCATGTAAAGTTTCTGGTTTTCTCTCTTTGCATTCTCAAAGTCAACTAACAGAAGAAATTTCATGTAAAAAAACCCTAAAGAATAAATAAAGTAAAAGAGACAGGAGAGAACCAGAGCCCATGTGGGGATCCTTCGTGGAGGCAATATGGGAAATTTTAATTTTTTTTTTTTTTTTTTCAAAATGTGGATAGTTTTTTTTCCTGAAAAAGTTGGTTTAACTTTTTCTTTTCCTTTTTTCTGTTTGGGGCGAGGGAAAAAGTGGGTTCACTTTTGTGGGTAGCCAGTCAGCCAGCCTCTTGTTAGTTTCAAAAAACACATTATATACAAACAAGTTCTGGGAAGAAAGTGACAAAGAAATGAAACCACAAAAAGCCTCCAACAGCTTTCTAAGTTAATGGGATCGTTCCAAACAGGGAATAAACGTCAGTCCTGTAAGGAATAAAAACCCTAAAAAAGATAGAGACAGAGAAAGATCACGAGAACCCATGTGGGTTATTTTTTTTTTTTCCTCTGGTACTACGTAACAACCAGACGTTTTTACTTTCCTTTATCCATTCTGCAGATGATGATTATGATGATGACGAAGACCTGAACATTTGCATTTTAGTAAACAATGGGGTTGTTTGGTATTGTTGCGCATGGTATAGAAATGTCGTTTTATGGCACGTGCAAGAAGAGCTTGAACGGCCGGATTGGAAAACTTTTTCATCCAGGTTAATGATTCTTTTTTTGTATAGAATATATTTACTAACATATATATATATATATATATATTAATCATAAACACAAATTTTTTAAAAAAATTCATGTTCCTTTTTCAAAAATTTCCGGAGAGAGTTAGCGAAACGAAGAGGATGAAGTACCCAATGCCCAAGAAACCCATCAACGCATTAATGGCTATCTGCTAGCTCTGTAAATGCAGTTCTACTCCTACGCAAACCACAATACTGTAACGAGACGAAATTACTTGATTCCCACTGAATAAATTCCATAAAATGTATTAAAAAAATTACGTTTATAATTTAAAAAAACACGGAGAAGATTACTGTAAAACAATTAATTTCAGAGAACAAAGAGAATGGAGTTTGGTACGGCGTCGTTTTCTAAAAAGATGTGAGAAAAGTGTGTGGCGATTTTGTGTGAACTTAAAGAGTGTGCAATTAAGTAACAAACTAACTAACCTCCATTGAGCCAAAGAAGAAGAGGTTTGTTGTGAGGAAGATCAGAGGCTTCAGTCAACCAGTAGAAGAGAGCTCGGCCGTGTTTCTCGTTGACGGTAACGTAGCCGGAGAACTGCGAGAATCTCACCGGCGGCTGACCGGGAAGAGCCGAGACTTTGTCTAACAATTGCTGTTTCGGCACCGTCGAAGCGAACACAGTCTCCGTAGTCGAAGACAAAATTACGAGAAGAAGATGAAACAGGAACGCAATGCTGCTGATAATGATCCGAGTCGCCATTGTTATTGATTTGCAGCACCGCGGAAATCTCTCCTCTGCAATTCTCCGAATTACAAGAAGAACGAAGGTTTTGTTTGCGGAGAAGGAACTATGAGATGTATAAAACAGTGTATTTCTGTGCGTAGGGGAGAGAAATTGAAGAAGAAGCCAAGGATGCTAATGCGTTTGCTTCATTACTATAAACTGTACGTTTTAGCAGCTGTGCGGTAGGAGCCCCTCTCTCTCTCTCTCTCTCTCTCTCTCTCTCTCTCTCTCTCTCTCTCTCTCTCTCTCTCTCTCGTGGTCTGACTCAGTGAGTCAACACGGAGGGAGGAAGAAGAGTCCGCGAGAAAGACAGAGAGAAAAGGTAGATCAGCACTTGTCTTAAAAGTACCCAGAAACCAACATCATTAATGCATCACAAGACTCTTCATCATTTTTATTTTCAAAAAAATTAATTATTAACGAATATATATATATATATATTACTACATTTTTGCATTTAATTTTAATCTTATTATATTTTTATATCTTAATTATTTTAATTTGCATAAATTAATAATAAAATCAAATTCACTAATCTCTTAATTCTTCAATTCTATAATTTTTGTATTTTACATTTAAATGAGGAAATCACAAAATCAAATAAACTCCAATTTTTTAATGAATAAAAATAAATTTATATATGACATAAAAAATATATATAAAATAATTAAGTTAAATTAATTTAAAATCAAAAGCTTTTTTTATTAAATTTTTTTATCTAATAATGATATTATTTCATTTAAAATTAAGAATTTATATTAAACTCAATAGTTAATTAATAAGAAGATATTGAGAATACTACATAAAATAATAAAAAAAAACTCATATATTATTCAAAGAAATAATACAAACTTTTAAATTCTATCAAGTTATACTCTTATCGCTAATAACATATTTAATGTCGTCCTATAAATACTCACTCGTCATATAAAGTATCTATGTAAGTATCAAATTTTAAACTACTACTAGTGTTGCAACTATTTTTTTTTTCTCTCTCTCATTTTCGCTATCTCCAAACAGTCGTAAAATAAATATAAATAAGAAAAAAGAAATCTTCAATGCCAACAGTGTTTTATTTTTTTAACTCACCTTTAAGTATCGTTATCTAACTTAATAATACATAAAAATTACAATACTAGAAAGAACGTATCATCAGTAATAACAAAATTAATTATACGATTATCACACTGTTAATATTTTTAAAATTTGATACCGACATAAATATATCTTCTATTGTACGGGTATCTGTTTAATGATAATAGTTTATTAAGATAAAATTTAAAAATAAAAGTTATATATGAACGGAAAAAATTTATACAATAATTTTTTTATTTTTTTTAATGTATAACCCTTTAAAAATGTTGATTAGGAAGGATTAGAGTTAATCAATAAATTAATTAAAGGGGTTTCATTGATTAGGTGCAGCAGGTTTTTTGTGACCACAATTTTCCAGGCTTACTGGTTTCCAGGCCAATGGCATGCATATAATATTGTGGTCCAAAAATATATGAAAGTAAAGATGGGGGTAATAATGATTTCAACCCATTGGAATATTTAATACCAATTAAGTAATATATTTTGGTAAAAAATTAATTCGATATTTAAATCTATAAATATATTCGCGATTTAAGTATTCGATTTCATTAAATTAAATATTATAAATTGAGTACGATTAATTTATAATATAAATATTATAAGTTGGTCATTACTGATTCATAATATGTACATATATAATGAAACGAATTTTATGTTTTAATAAAATTTAAATTTGTAATTTTTAAATAGAATATAATAAATTTAATCATTATTTTAGTATATTGTTATTTGTTAAAAATTATATAAATTAATTATAATAATATAAGTAATTAGCCTATATTATTCATATCAACTAGTGAACTTTTTTATTATTTTTATTAGATATTTTTTTATATAATTTATTTTAAAAATTAAAAAAATAAATAAAGTACATTAATATAATCACATTAATTTATATATTTCAACAAAGGGAAAACTTACACCCATAGCACAAAAAATTATTATACACACACACACATATATATATATATATATATACATGCCCAAAGTGAGAGATTAATGAGCATAATTTTATTGAATAGGTAATCTGATTTGGGAGGTTAAAAGGTTGGTCAACTTTCTAATTATTGTTAGAGACTTCTAAAAGTATCACATCTTATTTAATTAATTTTTTAAAAAAGTGGTTAAAGCTTGTTTACCAAATTCTCTAACTAATTAATTGCTTTTTTATGAATGTAATTATCAACTTTTTATTTGATTATGACTAATTTAATTTTAAAATTATAAATAAAATTATTAGATGTGTTAAAATTTTTTAATTTATTGCTAATGTAATTTTGAAAATCATAATTGTACTATATTTTATTATAATTACAAGAATATAATAGAATAACCCATCCAAAATAAATTGGTTATGCCTCGTATCCTCTTTTTCGATTAAAAAAAAAAAATCGAGACTGACGAATTCAAACGTAAAATTTGTCATTTTATCGGTATATTGTAAATTGATAATGACTGATACATAATGTTTGATTAAATGAAACTGATGATTTAATGTACTAATATATTAATAAAATTACGATAAACGAAATAATAAAATCTCAATTAGTGTGTTACGTTTTTGTGTGACATAAACATTACGTAACAACTAATTTGAGGATCGAGGATTTGGGAGGGGGAAGATTGATGAACACCAAATTTTTATTAGATCGGATTTTGGATGGTGGAATAATTTAGTTTGAAAGAAATAACTCCCCTTCAATGAATAAATCAATCGCAATACATGCATCAATTTAATCCCACGTGCACTCAATGCATCCCCACTCCAATATGTGGACTTTGACCTTCCACACGTTTCCCTAATTATCTCTTGCTTCATCCCATAATTAAAAGGGACATTTATTTTTATTTTCATAAAAATATATATAATATGTAACGATCCCGATCCTAAATGTTGGTGAGTACGGAAGCCTTTTTATACTGTTTTTAATTAATGAAATCAATAAATATTACATATTCAACGAAATTATATATTAATACGCATCGTTTATAACAGAATAATTATTTATTTATAGAGATATGAAATATTTAAATTAATTTATATATTTAAAATAAAAAATAATATATACATATATGTATTTGGGTATTACATAATATTTTATTAATTAAATAACTCATGTCGTAACGATCCGGAACTTGAAGACAAATTAATTATGAATTAAATGCGGAAGCGAAAAAAATAGTTAGGGTTTACATTCCTTACACAATAACTTAGATTACGGAATAAGGATACAGAAATAACAAAAAATCAAAGAAATAATGGAAAATAAACAACTGGGCATACTACTCGCAACTCTCTTGTGGATCGCGCTCTGGATCTTGATTCTCTTGATCTGAAATGGTTAATGAAAGAGTGAGTTACACTAGCCTAGTAAGAATATCACGCTACTCACCGACATAGAAAGTAAAGTTGATAAAAATCATGAAAACAACTAATGGAGCTCTTAATTTCAGTAAATTCGTTTATCATAAATAAATTATTTACCGTATACTTACCGTAGTGAGATTTCCAAAATCAACTTACAGAGTCAATAACATAAAAAAAATCATAATCTCATATATAATGAGTCGACAATAACAACTTTATCTTTTATCAGCCTACTGCTATCCATATGGGTTCATAGGGATGCCCCCCACTACGCGTCCGGTATGAGCGCCAAAATACCATATCTCAATACCCCATCCGATATGAGAATGAAACAGATCGCTCCCATACCTCATCTGGTATGAGTGTCAAAATATTAATCTTTGATACTTCGTCCAGTATGAGAAAACGTTTACGGTAGGGTTCTTTATTTACCCGGTCCGTCCATCATCTTTGAGGATATCTAATAAGGCTACCGTTCATCCATTAATCAACTAATTTTCTGTTTACCTTTAATTTTCAATTTTCCAATTAACTATAAATCACGTAAAACAAGCAATACATGTATAAATAAAATACAATCGAATTATCATACCAATTTTAGTGTATTATCATGCATTCGAACTGTAAAATCAATCAATTCGATAAACATGACAAACAGTAATAAATAACCGGTTTCGGCTCCATTAGTGACTTGTAATTAATTATAAATATTCTTTAAATTACACAAACTACCGTACTATTATTAATTAAATTTCAATTTCATAACAGAAAATAAGGTGAGAGATTCTTACTCAAATTAATATCCGAAATGCTAAACTTTTAGTTGTGCCTATCAGTGGTTCTTAGATTTTCTAAATTTTTTTAAGGATTAAAACACATTTTAAGTATCTAAAAATATCTCAAAAATTCTAAATCGGTGTTAGAAACCTTTTTTGGCCAATTTTAGGATTTCGGCACGGCGGCTCTGCCGTGCTCCAGTGACGACACCGTCGCCTAGTGGTTTATCTCGGATTGGACGTTTTCGGTTGATTTCAGTCAATTTTGTACCCATTCTTGCGGAAAAATACGTTAAGGAGCCTCGA
>NW_019014646.1:1596044-1624366 GCF_000150535.2 Carica papaya | reverse complement strand
GTACATGTAAAAAATACACAAACGGGATCGGAAAGGCCTTATCAGATGCATTTTTTGTTTTTTTTTTTTGCAGCGGCACTGTCAGACTTTACATGCAATTTCCAGCTCATCCATCAGTTCTTTTGCTCTGATTTGGGCTATAAGGGTATTCAAAATTGAATTTCAAGCGAATTAAATTTTTTTTTTACCTCTTTTGGCGATCGGAAGTGGCTACGGTGTGGCGCCGGGCGACAATCGGCTCCATTCTCAGTGACTAGCTCTTCTTCTCCAGCCCCGGGGGGGGGGGGGGGGTCGTCTGCGTTAAGGTTAGGGTTTGGTGTGAAGATGGATATTTATATCCATTTTTTTTAATCTGAACTGTTCATCGCGTTTGATCTGCACCGTCCGATCGCATTTAAATAGGAAATGAATATGGACCGTTCATCGCGATTTAATTTAGGATGTCCAATCACGTTTAAATAGGAAATGAATCTAGGCCGTTTGTCGCGTTTAATCGCGATAGTCCAAGTGCGTATGAAAGTGAACAGATCTGGACCATTCATGTGCGCGGAAACGAATCTACACCATTCGATTGCGTCTGATGGGGGAACGGATCCGGACCGTTCACGTGCGCAGGAACAAATATGAACCATTCGATTACGGACACGCGGATCCCCAGCGTGGCCTCCCGCATGGCACCGCGTCAATTTGTCTTGTCATGTGGCGCACTCTGGTTCGTCGGGGCTGCTGACTGTGCGTCCTACGTGACACATTTTTTCTAAATTATATTTTGACCATTAGTTTTTAATTTTTCTTTCAAAAACACATCCAGAACCCAAATTTTCACATTTTTTTAAAACTATTTTCAATTTCATCCCCTACTTATTTTTTTTTATTTTTGCATTAAATAAAAATTATATTTCTATATTAATTTTAAATTTATTAAAATTAATTTAAGGGTATTACACATGTATATTTAGTACATCATTTGAAATTAAGAATAAAAAAATTAATTAATTAGTTTTATTTTTAATTTTTAAGATTTTTAAGTGGGTGTGCTTATAAACTCATTAAATCTACAAAGTATGAAAATAAAAAAGTGAAATAAATTTGAAAAGAGTTTATTATAATTTTTTTTTCCACCGTTTATAAAATTAGCCAAACACTCTCCCAGTAACAAAAAGAGTGACGACAGAATATCTACAATTTGAAGATTTGGTTGGCCAACCATATATATATGTATATATATATATATATATATAGACATACATATATACATATATATATACATCACAAACCAAATATGGAGTATCTAGCTAGCTAGGTTTTGAATAAATTGACCTAATTAAGATCCAAATTATCCAAATCGATACATTTATTCATGATAATATGCCAAACGGCTGAGGCACATGGCTTTGACTTATTATACATACCTCTGTGTGTGTGTGTATATATATATAATAGATAGAGGGAGAGAGAGAGAGAGAGAGAGAGAGAGAGAAATTTTAATATGTATGATTTGTCTTCTGTTCTTCTCCTTGTCCACATTAACTAAGAGACTACCGAGCTAGGTTGTAGATAAATATATAAAACTAATGTATATGACGTGTATATATGTATGTGTATATGTGTGTGAGTGTATATATATATGGGCAAACACGAACAAGCAACTTTCCTAAAAGAATATTTAAAAAGAAAAAAGAATGATGAAAACAAGTAAGTAGTTAATAGGGTACGTGATAGTGTTGCCTTAAAAATAAGCTCATGTCTCTAGGAATATTATTATGGGGATTTTTATAGATTAGATTTATTTTATATATCTTTTATATGATAATATATTGAATATATAATTTTATTTAATTCTACATGTTTGAAATATTATAATTATAATATAATATATCTGTTCGATTTGGACTGTATTTTCAAACAACCCGATTCGTTGACAATGCCTCGGAGTGTGAAAAGGTCCGGGTATGATGGGGCTCTCACCTTCTCCAACGCCCCCCTTTCAGGGGACTTAGGCCTCGATCTGCTGCTGAGGACGCTTCTCCAAATTATAATTTGGACGTCGGGGGCGCCCGATTCTCAAATTGGGCTCTTTCCAGTTTGCTCACAGTTACTAGAAAATGCATAACAACTCACATGTCGAATCAACTAACTCTAAAAATGGATGGAGCTTAAACGCACGACCTATACCCAGCCGTCGGGTAAGAATCAGGCCCCAATGAGTAGGAGGGTGAGGCGATCGCTGTGTAATGGCCTCAGAAATATTTAAAGAAAATAAATGATAATTAAAGTGCGGAAGCATAATAAATATTCAAAGTTTACATTCTTTACACACATAACTTAAGGTACTGAATAGTGCTACGAGAATTACTCTTTTAAAAGAAATACAAAAAAAAAAAGAAAATGAATAAAAAATAAATAAAAGTAGTATTCTACTTGCAATCCTCTTGCGGATCGAACTTTGGATCCTGGTCATCTTGATCTGAAATAGTTAAATAAGGGATGAGCTATACTAGCCTAGTAAGAATATCACACCACATTGCCGACACAGAAATAAAAGTTGGTAAAAAACTAAAACAACCAATTGAGTACTTAATTAAACAAATTCATTTATCAAAATAAAATCATTTACTGTCCACTTACCGTAATGAAATTTATAAAAATAACCTACAGCATAATTACATTATACATACCATGATTTCATATATACTCGGTAATATAGTACATATTATAAATTCATATCAATATTCAATAAATCAAACAACAATTGTCACTCTCTTTGTCAGCCAACTAGTATCCATGGGGGTCCATAGGGATGTTCCCACTACACGTGAACCATCTCTTTTAATATTTTTAGTTAACGGGCCGTTTCCATACCCCGTCCGGTATGGGCACCAAACTTACTAAACCTCAATACCTCGTCCGGTATGAGGATGAAATTAAAAATAATTTTGAGAAAAAAAGGATAAAAATTTGGGTTCGAATAGTATTTTTGAAAGAAAATTTTAAAACTGGTTGTCAGAACGTAATTAAAAAAAATTGTGTCGTGTAGGACTACCCAGTCAGTAGTTTCAACGAACTGGAGTGCGCCACGTGGCAAGGTACGTTGACTCGGTACCACACGAGAGGCCACACTAGTAATCCGCGTGCCCCCCGATTGGACGGCTCGCAAGCGTTCTCGCAGGCGTAGAGGGTCCAGATCCGTTCCCTCCTCAGACGCAATCAGACGGTCACGATTAAATGCGATGAACAATTTAGATTTATTCCCTCTTTAAACGCGATTAGACTGTCCATATCAAATCGCAATAAACAGTCCATATTCAATTCTTCTTTAAATGCAATCGGACGGTCGAGATCAAATGCGATGAACGATCCAGATTAATTCAAAATAGATATAAATATTTCGCATCACACTGAACTCAAACCCTAGCCGCCAACCTTTCGCTGGATAAGAAGAACAAGTCGCCAGAGAAGGGAGCCAACTACCACTCACTGCCGTGCCGGAGCCACCTCCGACCGCTAAAAGGTAAAAACTCTCTTATCCGGTCAGAATTTGATTTTGAGCACCCTCATGGCCAAATTGGAGCAAAAGAAATGGCGGTGAGCTGGAAACCACAGGCAAAACTCGTAACCTCCTCCGATGAGCCCCTTCCCGTTTTTTGTTTCGTGCGATTTTTTCACCATTATGTTCACAATTATATTTTCTACAAATTGACCGAAGAAAAACACTATGTCGCGAAGGTGAGCCGGTGGAGCCACTGCACTAGAAAATTCCACCACCGATAGGTTTTTATTTTTTTATTTTTTTATTTTTTTATTTTTTTGAGCCAACCGAGATCCCCCAACATATTTTTTCGCAAAGATGGGTATAAAACTGGCCGAAATCTGCTAAAATTGGCTGAAAATGGCCAGACCGAGGCAAACTGCCGCTGCGGGCGACGGTGTCATCTCCGGAGCACGGCAGTGCCATCGTGTCGGAATCTCGAAATTAGCTGAAAAAGAAATTTTAACACTGATTTTGAGTTTTTTGGGTATTTTTAGGTACGTGAAGCATGTTTTAATCATCGTAGAAAAATTCAGAAAATCTGGGACTGCTAGTAAGCGCAGTAGAAAGTTCGGTATTTCAGACACCGATTCAAGTAAGAATCTCTCACCTTATTCTCTGTTATAGAATTGAAGCTTAATAATCGATAATATGGTATTCTGTGTAATTTAGAAAACTTTGAGAATAATTACAAGTTACTAATGAAGCCGGAACCAGTTAGTTTTTTATATGTCTTGTTTAACTGATTGTTGAATTTACAGCTTTAAATAAATGATGATATACTGGAATGGTTGAATGATTCAGTTGTGCTTCCTTGATATATATATATTGCTTATCTTGCGTGATTTACAGTTGATTTGTGAAATTAGAAATTAATACGCCAACAAAAAATTGTTTGATCATGTGAATTAATGAGTGACAGCCTTACTAGATATCCTGAGAGATAGTGGACGAATCGAATACATAGGAAACCCTATCGTGAACGTTGTCTCATACCAAAAGAGGTATCGAAGAATAGTATTTTTTACGCTTATACCAGACAGGGTATGAGAACGGCCTGATTCACTCTCATAACGGACGAGATATTGAGGAATGATACTTTTAGCGCTCATACCGGACAGGGTATGAGGATGGCTGGTTAGTTAAAAATGTTGAATATTGGTTCACGTGTAGTGAGACATTCTTTTGGGTCCTCAAGGATACCAATAGACAAATAAAAAGGGAAAGTGATTGTTATTGCTCACTTGAAAATGAGATTGAAATGTTATTTAAATTATTGTCTCTACAAGTCAATTTTAGAAATCTCGCAACAATAAATATGCAATAAATGATTTTTCTTATGATAAATGAATTTACTTAAATTAAGAGCTCTATTGGTTATTTTTATGATTTTTACCAATCTTTAGTTTCTGTATCGGAGAGTAGTGTGATATTCTTACTGAGCTAATGTAGCTCACCCTTTCATTAATTATTCCAGATCAAGAGAATTAAGACCCAGATCCTGGTTAACAAGAGGGTTGTGAATAATTCACCACCCAGACTCTCTTCAAAAATTAGTGAAGGTTGTCCTAGAATGCTTAGTATGTTGTTTTTTGTTTATTTCTTTGATTTTTATTTATTCTTTTTAAAAGGACATTCTCGTAACCCTATTAAACATTCTAAATTATTGTGTAAGGAATGTAAACCTTAAACTCTATTATTTCTCTTCCATATTTAATTTATGATTTTATTTCTATTTAAGTTCTAGGCCTTTACAGTTGGCATCAGAGTCGCGTTTCTCAGAACCTTTCCTTACACAAAAACTTTAGGAAATACCAAAAAAATGAATTATTGCTCAACCATTCCTTATGAAATGCAAGTACAGATAGATGAGGAGAGGAAGACCCCCACTAAACCGAGCAGCCCGGGAGAGTTCGCTTCAAGAGGATGTTGGTCGACACTTTGAAATACTGGAGAGACTCATTGCTGCCTAGCAGGCCTAGGAGGAAATGAGGGAGCTACCTAATCCTCCCTCGTTGCCATAGTTTGAGCCACCTTGGTACAACCCTGTTCCTTTATAGTACAATCCGGCACCACTACAGTATGGTCTGGTGCCCCATTTGCATCATCTGATACCATCACAGTATAATATGGTTCCTCCACCGTAGCATCCAGTACCACCACAGGGCCATCCGGTCCTTCCCCAACACAATTTAGTCCCTTTTTCATGAGACTCAATTCCACCCATAATGGACCCAAGCTACATTGAGAGGTACAAAAGATAACCTATTTACTTTTATAAGAGCATCCTCCTTTAAAGAGACTGAGTATTAGTTAGCTGAGACAGAAGGCTTTTATGACTCTTGGGGTGGTTCCCGAACAGAGGGTTATATTTGCCACCTACATGCTGGTAGGAGAGATAAGTCACTGGTGGCAACTCAAGTAGGTCACCCTGCCCATTCTAGTCACTTGGGAACAGTTCTTGATGACCTTCAATGCAAAATACCTCTTAAAGCATCTCCAACATCTGAAGAAAATAGAGTTTGCACATCTGGTCTAGGCTTATATGACTATGTTAGAGTATACCCAAAAATTCCTAGAGTTTAGCCGGTATTCCCCTAAGAACATGATGGATGAAGGTAGAAAGGTAAAAAAGTTCGAGTGGGGCCTCCGTCCTAAGATTATACAGCAGCTGTATGTGTTCGAGCTCAGTATTTACTCAGCCGTTCTAACCAATGCACAACTAGTAGAGAGGAACTTTTATATTTTTCCTCAAGTAGTGGAGAACCTCAGGCCCCCCGGTTTCACACCGCAGACCAGCATCCACTGCAGATATTCAGCAGAACAAAAGACTTAGGCCAGTGACTCAGACTTCTCAAATTTCAGCAATAGGATGCGGTAGGACTTGCTAGCACTGTGCCAATGATCATGGGGACTGACCCTACTATCGCCTCAATAATACTTGCCATATATGTGGGAGTGTCTAGTATTATGTGAAAGAGTGCCCGAGAAATCAAAATCAGGATAGACCTTCTATCTAGGGTAGAGCTTACAACCTCACTCAGCAAGATGCAGAAACTAACCCAGACGTGATACAAGGTATGTACACTATATATAACCATCTTGCACATGTTTTGATTGATACTGGTGTTTCACATTCATTTGTCTCACATACTTTTACACTAAACTTGAATGTATTATCTAAAAGACTTAATTTGGTGTTGTTTGTATCTACTTTTAAGAGTATGACACTACTAAGAGACGTTATATACAAAGTCTGTATCATAAATATAGCAAATAGAGAATTAGTGTGGAGCTAATAGAGATTGACACGGGGGAATTTAATATAATCCTATGAATGAAATAGCTAGCGGCGTATCACGCTACTATAGATTATTTTCACAAGAAACTTGTATTCAACTTTCTTAATGAAGAATCATTTACAAATTAATAAAATTTTTGAAACATTATTCCCTCATGGAAAATTTCTTATTACCAAGTGCTTTAACTCGGCTGTTTTCTCTACTTAGGTAAACCTAAGAAAGAAATTTGTATTCGATAGATTCTGATAGTCTGAAACTTCTTGGATTTGTTTTCTGATGAACTACCCGAACTACTAGTGGACATAGAAGTTGAATTCACTATACACCTACAGTCAAGCACCCAGCCTATCTCGGTTGCCCTTTACCGCATGAGTTGTGTTGAGATGGAAGAGTTGAAAAAATATATCAATGAACTGCAGGATAGTGGGTTCATCCAACATAGTGTGTTCCCTTGGGGTGCTGGAGTCATATTTACAAAGAAGGAGGATGGGACGTTAAAGTTATATATTGACTACAGAGAACTGAACATGGTCACGATCAAGAACAAGTACCCCTTCCCCAAGATCGATGACCTTTTGATCAGTTGCAGGGTGCCCAAGTCTTCTCCAAAATAGATTTGCGTTTAAGTTACTATCAGATAAAGATCAAGATAGAAGACATTCTCAAAACAGCTTTTCGAACTAGGTATAGACATTATGAGTTCATCGTCATACCATTTAGACTAACCAACGCACCAACTATTTTTACGGATTTGATGAACAGGGAGTAAATTCAGAATTTTGAGTTTCTACTGATGGGTTACTCAGATTTCAGGATAGCATGTGTGTTCCATGTGACAGTGAGATGAAAAGGGATATTATAACAAAGACTCATAGCTCAAAGTTTTTCATACATCTCGGAAGCACTAAGATGTATTAAAATATTGGATCCTGGTTTTGGTGGAACATGATGAAAAGAGAAGTGGCCAACTTTATTTTCAAGTGTGTAGTATGTCAGCAGGTCAAGGTAAAACATCAACGCACAAGTAGACTACTTCAACCATTACTAATTTAAGAGTGAAAGTGGGAATACATCATAATAGATTTTGTGACAGGATTATCTAAGGCACGCTCGGGACATGATGTCATTTGGGTAATTGTTGATCGGCTCACCAATTCTTCTCACTTCTTGGCCATCAAGATGACTGATCCATTAGACAAGCTAGTAAAAATATATATCCGGGAGATAGTTAGGTTACATAGAGTGTCAGTGACAGTAGTATCTGATAGGGACCCCAGGTTCACTTCTTAGTTCTAGTTTAGTTTTCAGCAAGTCATGGGAATGAAATTATCTTTTAGTATCGCATTCTACCCTCATATCGATGGACAATCAGAAAGGATGATCCGCACACTAGAGGATATACTCTGAGCTTGTGTTCTTGACTTCGGGGCCCATTGAGATGATCATTTATCCTTATTAGAGTTCACCTACTATAACAGATACCAAATGAGTATCGGCATAGCTCCGTACGAGGCGTTATATAGCCGCCCATGCAGATCATCGATCTGTTGGGAAGAGGTGAATGATAGAAAATTATTCGACGCAAATCTTATGGAGGAGACTACAGCGAAAATAGTTAAGATCATGAAGAACATACAAACAGCTTTGAGCAGATAGAAGAGTTATGCGGACACCCGGAAGAGAGATTTAGAATTTGAGAAAGGTGATCAAGTGTTCTTTAAGGTCACCCCTTTCAAGAGAATCAATAAGTTTGGCAAAATGAGGAAATTAAATTCCCAGTTTATTGGGTCATATGAGATCTTAGACAGAATTTGTACCGTCGCTTATAGACTGGCACTATCTCCAGAACTATCTAGAGTCCATAATATGTTTCATGTGTCCATATTACGTAAGTACAACTCGGATCCCTCTCACATCTTAGCCCACGAGCCCCTTTCACTCTAAGAGGATCTGTCCTATGAGGAGGTATCAGTGGACGTTGTAGACCAAAAGAGTAGAGTACTCTGCAACCAAAAAATTCTCTTAGTTAAGGTACTATGGCAGAATTACACACAAAGAGAAGCCACATGGGAGATATAATCAGACTTCAGAGTCTAGTATCTCCAACTATTTGATTGAGGGGAGGGAGATAAATTTGAGGGACTAAATTTCTTTTAAAGGGGGAAGAGTATTAATACCTGGGTTCGAAATTTGGCCCGAGATTAATTTTAATATTAAAAATATATATAAAAATCTATTTTTAAAATTTATAAATTTTGATTTAATGGAAAATTATGGAAAAAAAATAGGTTGAAGATTAAATTGAAAACAAATTGGAAAAACAGTGAAATTTTGGGTTCAGATGGTGGTTTTGAAAGAAAAATAAGAAATTGGAGATTCGAACGGAATTAAAGAAAACTACGTCACGTAGGACCGTCCAGTTAGTAGCCTCGATGAACCGCAATGCGCTGCATGACAAGATACACTGACTCGGTGCGACGTGATAGGCCACACTGGTGATCTGCATGCCCCGCGATCGGACGGTCCAGAAGTGTTCCCATGCGCGTGGACAATCTGGATTCGTTTCTTCTTCAGGCGCGATCGGACAGTCGCGATTAAATACGATAAACGATTTAGATTCATTTCTTCTTTAAACGCAATTGGACAGTCGATATCAAATCTCGATAAACGATCTAGATTCATTTTCTCTTTAAATGTGATCGGATGGTCGATATCAACGCGATGAATGGTCTAAATTAACGCGAGACGGGTATAAATATTTTGCATCACATCGAACCCAAACTTTAATCGCCAGCCTTCTGCCGGATAAAAAGAACTAGTCGTTGGAGAAGGGAGCTGACCGTCGTGCAGGAGCCACCTCTGACTACCAAAAAAGGTAAAAATTCTTCTATCAGCTCGGAATTTTATTTTGAGCACCTCAATTACCAAATTGGAGCAAAACAAATGGTGGGTGAGCCGAAAATCACGGGTAAAGCCCGGCGGTGCCGCCATGGGCAAAACACACAACCTCCTTCGATGAGCCCCTTCCCGTTTTTCGTTTTATGCGATTTTTTTATTATTGTGTTTACCGTTCTGTTTTCTACAGGTTGACAAAAAAAAAACGTCCAGCCGCGAAGGTGAACCGGCGGAGCTACCACACCAAAAAATTTCACCACCGGTAAGTTTATGTTTTTTTTTTTAGATAACCGAGACCCTCTAACTTGTTTTCTTGCAGGGGTGGGTATAAAACTGACTGAAATCAGCCAAAGCTGGCTAAAAATGGCTAGGCCGAGCCAAACTGCCGCTGCGGGCGGTGGTGCCGCCATGCAAGAATCCCAAAATTTGCTGGAAAAGAAATTTTAATACTGATTTTGAATTTTTATGATATTTTTAGGTACATGAGGCGTGTTTTAATTCTCGCAAAAAAATTCAGGAAACCCGGGGACCGGCAGTAGGCATAGTAGAAAGTTTGGTATTTTAGACACCGATTCGGGTAAGAATCCCTCACATTATTCTCGATTATGGAATTGAAGCTTAATAATCGATAATATGGTATTCTGTGTAATTTAAAAAATTTTGAGAATAATTACAGGTTACTAATAGAGCCGAAACTCGTTAGTTCTTTATTTATCATGTTTAACTGATTGTTGAATTTATAGCTTTAAATACATGATGATATAATAGAATGGTTGAATGATTCAATTGTGTTTTCTTGATATATATATTGTTTATCTTGCGAGATTTACGGTTGATTTGTGAAATTAGAAATTAATATGCAAACGAAAACTTGTTTGGTCATGTAAATTAATGAATGACAGTCTTACTGGATATTTTAGGAGATGTTGGACGAACCGGATACATAGGGAACCCTACCGTGAACGTTGCCTTATAACGGACGATATATTGAGGAATGGTATTTTTGGCACTCATACCGGATAAGGTATGGGAACAGTCCAATTCACCTTCATACCGGAAGAAGTATTGAAAAATGATACTTTTGGTACTCATACCGGACCGGGTATGGGGACGACGATTAGTTGACAATGTTGAATATTAGTTCACGCGTAGTGAGACATCTTTATGAGCCAGGGATACTAGTAGATAAATAAAAAAAGAAGTGATTGTTATTACTCATTTGAAAATGAGATTGAAATGTTATTTGAGTTATTGTCTCTATAGGTCGATTTTGGAAATCTCGCAACGGTAAATATATGCAATAAATGGTTTTTCTTATGATAAATGAATTTACTTAACTCAAGAGTTTTATTGATTGTTTTTATAATTTTTACCAACTTTTAATTTCTGTATCGGTGAGTAGTGTGATATTATTACTGAGTTAGTATAACTTACCATTTTATTAACTATTTCAGATCAAGAGAATCATGACCAGGATCCCGATCAATAGGAGAGTTGTGAATAGTTCACCACCCGTACTCCCTTCAAAATCTAATGAATGTCATACTAGAATGCTCAGTATGTTGCCTTTTATTTATTTCTTTAATTTTTATTTGTTCTTTTAGAATGGGCATTCTTGTATTCCTATTGAATATTTTAAATTATCTTATAAAAAATATAAATCTTAAACTCTATTATTTCGTTTTCGTATTTAATTTATGATTTTATTTTTATTTAAATTCCGAACCTTTATATATTACATCATTAAAACTTCTTAAAATATTAATTTAAATTTAAATTTTTAATAACTATTTTAATTTTTTATTATGTAAAAAATTACTAATCTTGATTAATACCTGTATAATTATTGTAAAATAAATAATAAAATTAGAATATTTTGCATAAAATTTTAGGTAATTAATTTATTTTTATTTTTCAAAAAGAATTTATTTTGATTGAATAAAAAAAAAAATATTTCTAAAATGTCAGCCGATCACGACCAGACATTACGGTGCTCGTCTTAAAGAACGGAATAGCCGATAAGGTTGGTGGTGTTACCAAAAGTGCTTTGGCTAACTTCGACGTACGTTGGCACAGCATTATGAAGGCCCAATCAGATAAAGCCACGTCCGCACGCGTCCATTAAATGGCCTAACCATTTGATTTCAATACATACGTATACATAAAGCTTAAAAAAAAGATAGAAGAACACATTTTTCTTGATCATTTTAGAACACCCTTTTCTTCTTTTCTCATTTTAATTTTTCTTTTCAAGACAATTTCAGAAAATATGTACAATTATCATCAGAATTCAGGAAGTCATACACATATCTTGAATATCTACCACCCACCAAATCATCAAAACAATACTTCATTTCGCAATGTACTCCACGGAGCTGGCTCGGATATGATCAAAACCGAACTCACGGCTTATGGCGAAAAACTCTTTGGCTCAAGCTCAAATTATGTGCATGGTAATGTAAGTATTATATGTTTATACGTATGTCTATAAATGTATACACGAAAAAATATTGTTGTACTTTATTTTTTTAACTAACTGTGTTAATTCTTCGAATAAGTACAGATTAGTAGATATTTGTCGAACCCACAATACTACTTCGAAGTGGACAATGATTATGTAATAAACAAATTGAAGTTGATTTTGTTCCCATTTCTATATAGGGTAAAAAGGTTAATTTAATTTTGTTGTTAAGTATGCCCATTAATTCTTGTTCAAGTAAGTATATGTGTGTGTGTGTATATATATATATATATATATATGTAGGGACATTGGATGAGAGCAACAGAGACACATGGGGGAGAGTTGATATACAAGCCTCCAGTTTATGATATCAATGCACCAGATTTATATATTCCATTGATGGCATTTGGTACTTACCTGGTTCTGGCTGGTTTTTTTCTGGGTATCACTGGAATGTAAGTCAGACAAGATTATTGTAATTATAATTATAATTGTAATTACATTTAAACCCATTTTCAGTATCTATTAAGAACATATTATGAAAGACTTGATTCTGTTCTCTATATATATATATATATGTATTATGTATATAAACGTTTTGTTCGTTTGCATGTGGTGGATCTTCTATTGATAAAAGCTTTTAATGTTTTTTACTTTGGTTTTTCATGTTATTGAATTTGAAATGTAGACTATATATATATATTGATGTATATAATGACTGTCAAAACCGCCGGAAAAAGAGTAAACTGCTGGCATATCTAGGAATTAATATTTCATTTTCAAAAAAAAAATCCTAATTAAATTATTTTGAGAGTACTACCATATTTTTGAATTTTGTTATACACGTTACAGTAGATATATATATATATATTTAATTTTTGCTAAATATTTATGTACTACAGTTTTAGCCCAGGAGCTATGGGAGTGCAACTGACCAACGGCCTTCTTTGCTGGTTATTCCAAGTTCTTCTGCTTGAAGCTGTGCTACATTCCCTCGGTGACGGAGACATACCGTTGCTCGATGTGGTGGCGTACAGCGGATACACCTTCGTCGCAGTCTCGGTCGTCTTGCTCGGACGAATTCTCGGAATCTACTGCTTTTATTTTCTAATTTTCTGGGAATGTTTGTGCATGGGAACGTTGCTTGTCAAGATAATGAAAAGAGTTTTGATTGCAGAAGTGAGGAGATCAGAGAAGCATTGTTACTCTAGCAAGAGAAATTATCTTCTCTTGTTGGTAGCTATTGCTCAACCTCCATTATTATTCTGGCTTGGTAATGTAGGTGTTTAGTTAATTAAGATTATTTGTAATTAATATTCTTGTATTCTAATTAATCGCACTTGAATTTTTTTTTTTTTGTTATTATTCAATCATTTTTGATCTATTAATCTTGTCCTATTATTTTTAAAAATAATTAATTCTTATTAAAATATAATTTATTAATTAAATTATTTTTTATTAATTTAATCTTTTTATTAAAAAAAAATCAGTCCAATTAATTATTTGAAATTATTAATTTAATATATTATATAAAATTCAAGTTTAAAAGTATTACTTTTTTATATTTTAAAATTAATGATATTTAAAACATTAATAAAATTTAAAAATTAGAGTTTACCAGTTAAATTAATTATATATATATATATATATTTCTTTCTAGTAAGTTTACAGGATTTTTTCTATTAAAAGCAGGAGCTGTCCTCCTGTACATAAAATTTTGAATTGGGTTAGTTCCAACTTCCTACAGGAAAAACCACAATTTTGAGCAAGATTATAATTAATCACAGCTATTAATTAAAAAACTAATTAACAAATTACGGTAAAGAGACTCTTGAATCTTGTATGATAATTTCAATTAATGAAAGTTAATTAATTAGCTGAGGTTTGTATCGTCGGTGATTATTAATGGCATTCCGGACTCCCGCCGCCACGAACAGCACGCTAGCAATTTTGAGGCCCTCTCCGGATCTGGCAATTGTACTCAACAAAAATGGCGGTGGAATTAACATATGTAGTTGGAAAAATAGAACCACAATGTTCACACCTTTCCAGTCACCGCCGGTCAGAACGACTGACCCGCATGTCGCCGGCACATCCTTTCCGTTCTTCTTAATGCAATTGTTCATCGGCAACGCTGTTTTTCGCCCCGTTTTCTCTTTGGCCAAATTTCTGCGAATACCTCGATTTGTTGCCCAAATGCTCGTAAGCAATCATTTTATTTTATTTTTTTTACTATGTGAGTTTGTTAATGTGTTTTAATCGTGAATATTTTATTGTAAAAAATAAAATTTTACAATTTTGTTGGTAGATGTGATTATTGAATTATATGAATGAATACTAATTTGTGCAGAGTGGTATATTATTGGGTCCGTCTGGGATTGGAGAGAATCTCCTGGTGCGTGGTTTTATATTTCCTTACAGATATGCTCTAGTGCTGGAGAGTTTTGCAAACCTAGCTCTGGTTTACAACATGTTCTTGGTGGGTCTAGAAATGGACTTGTCACTAATGAAGCGAGTTGGGTCAAAAGCTCTCAGCATTGCAATCACTGGAATTCTCTTCTCCTTCGCCGTAGCCATGTTCTTCTACAGTGAAGTTGTGAAAACCGACGGCATATTCTCCAAAGAAGGTATTAAAGGTGTATTCTGGGCGGTGACTCTCAGCGCCACAAACTTCTCAGACCTTGTCAGAATCCTTTCAGATCTCAAGCTCCTCAGAACAGAAATCGGCAAGACAGCAATGGTGGCAGCCATTATTTCTGATTTGCTCGCTTGGCTTCATCTTATACTCATCGTTTCAATCTTCACCGCCGTCGGCAACATCTGGGCATGGGCAACCACCATCACCTTCGGTATCTTCTGTTGGTTTATCGTACGGCCGTTTCTATCATGGGCAATTTCAAGAGCCACTAAAGCGAAAAAACGTGTGACTGACAACCATATCACGTTTATTTTAGCTGGGGTTTTGCTCTGCGGACTCATCACTGACCTATCGGGTGCACATGCGATTGTGGGTGCCTTCATGTTCGGGATTATAATGCCAGAGGGGCATATTATCAGAGATTTGATCGTGGAGAAGATTCATAATTTCATATCTGCTATTTTAATGCCCCTGTTCTTTCTCAGCAGCGGATTGAGGTTCAATTTCAGTCACATGTTCATAGGAACATCTCCTTTACTCATTGTGGGAACTGTAATTGCGAACTGCGCAACCAAGATTATCAGCACTTACCTTGTCTCGCTCATCTATGGCGTGCCACCTAAAGACGGCCTGGCTCTCGGCTTGCTCATGAATACAAAAGGGATTTTAGCTCAAGTCATCGTCAATGTCGGTCGTGACATGAAGGTGATTCTAATCTGCTTCTTCTTCTTCTTCTTCCTCTTCCTCTTCTTCTCCTAATTCATTACTGTAAATTTCTAGGTTTTGGACAACAAGACATTCACAATAATGATGCTCTCTCTCCTGGTTATGACATGTCTAACGAAGCCGATCTTATATCTAACTCACAAGCCCACAAGGATTCCAAGACAAAACAAGAAGAGAACCATTGAAAAAGTGAAGCAACATGGAGAATTCCGAATCCTAGCTTGCGTCCACAACCTGCAAAATGCATTAAGCATCACCAACCTCATGCGAGCATGTAATCCCACCTCAAATTCTCCTCTTTGCATTTTCGCCATGCATCTCGTCGAACTCACCGGCCGAACCGCAGCCTCCATACTCATTACCAACAATGAGTACAGAACTAGAGGCGACCAGTTTAATAATGCAGAGTCTGGAACTCACATAGTCAACGCCTTTGAACATCTTGAGGAGGAGAAGAGCTTCGTCAGAACCCACACCGTGACTGCCGTCTCCCCGTATGACACCATGCACGACGACATCTGCAGCATGGCGGAGGATAAGTGTGTGAGTTTCATCATCCTGCCGTATCATAGGCAGTTAACCGCCACTGGTACCATGGAAAAGGTAAACGATGAATTTGCGAACATCAACCAGATTGTACTAACAACAGCGCCTTGCTCAGTCGGCATACTGGTGGACCGAGGAATGGGCGCTTTGCACATTGCGTCCCAACACGGTCCGGGTGATTCGTACGTTGCACCCAAGAGAAAACAGGTGGTCATGTTCTTCCTTGGCGGGGCTGATGATCGAGAGGCTTTGATGTATGCTTGGAGGATGGGTGGATATCCTAATATAGAGTTGACAGTGGTGAGATTTGTGGCGGGTGAGGAAGCCTCAAGAGTCCAGATGTATCAAAAGGGTACTGGGGTTGACGGGGAATCCGAATTGGAAGAAGAATTGACATGGCAAAGGGAGAAGGAAAAAGACAGCGAGTGTTTATACGAGTTTACTTTCAAAACAATGAATCTTTCATCTGTGACTTACATAGAGAAAGTGGTGAATGACGGATCGGAGATAATAACAGTGATAAAAGATTTGGAAGATAAGTATGATTTATGCATCGTGGGAAGAGGAGAGTTGGGAGTCAAATCGAAATTGCTAAAAGGGTTGTCAGATTGGGAGAGTTGCCAGGAGTTGGGAATTATAGGAGACATCTTAGCTTCTTCTAATTTCTCTTTGAGATCATCGGTTTTAGTTGTTCAACAATACTGCAATGTTCTTGATCTAAATTCTGATAGTCCCAAGCTTGCCACTGCCCCCTCCCATATTGGGGCAGGTAAGACAATTGGCGTTGATCCATTCATGACTCGCAAAAGGATATATAATGATGACGACGAGGCAAATGAGGATTGAATTGTTAATCTAATTAGCTTTCTATTTAAACCAAGTAGGTATTTAGTGTATACACCGGGCATACCGTGTTGGTTTTGGCCTCTGAGTAATGCATATATGCGCAAGAAATCAAATTTGTTTTTCACTAATTTTTCAAGAGTTCATAACTTTATGAACTTATAAATCTCAACTACTTAATAGCTAAAAT
Organism: Carica papaya; assembly: GCF_000150535.2. The sequence continues at coordinate 1,607,236 of NW_019014646.1, read as the reverse complement.
AATAAATAAAACCAAATTACTTATATATTTTAATTATCTAAGAGTAAGACATACATACATACATATAAAAAATCAAAAGTGGATCAGAAAACTAATTCTGATCAATAAACAAGAAAAATGTAATAAAATAATAAAATCACAAAAGAGATAATTCTGAAAAAGAAAAACTTACCTTGGGACTGTTAACAGGAAAATTAGCGGAGTCCTCCAAATCATCCTCCACTTGTTTACCATAAGGAATCCTTTTGGCAACCAACAGAACTAATCACAGAACACATACTTCCATGAAGAACTTGACATTATAATAAAAGTATATAGAAGTAGTGTGTCAAAATATGTTTAGTCACTGTCAAGTTGCTTAATCCAGTGAAACTTGGAAGTTGGCGAGGACCAAAAGTATTAACCTGAGATTTACATGATTCAGATCTCTCAGTTAGAGTCATGGACGATTAATATTCCTTTTCGAAGCCTTAGCGTTATTCCAGCATAGAGGACCATCATTGACTCGAAGATCCATCATGGTAATGTGACTTGTCCTGTGATTGCACTGAATTCCTCTTTCGTCTGCAGCATCCTTTTTCTCATCCTCGCTCCACCAAATAAGATAGATGTCCATATCTATCTTCAAGCTCTTCTTCGATCCCAAGCGGCTCTTGTCTCTCACTCTCTATGCAGAACTGCATAAAATCATATTTTATCCAACCTTAAGTATACAATTGAATTCGTTAGGAAATTATGTTAAATAAGAAAAAAAAAAAAAAAAATGCCTGGCAGATTCAGGGATCACCGCACGCCAAAATCCTGACTCTATGCAGGGAGAAGGCGACGGCGACGAAGGATCCACGTGCTCTCCCCGCCGATGGCGGATTCCAATAAGGAGCTTGATGAAAATGAGGCATGCCTCAGGCCGCTCAGCATGCAGTATTGCTCTGGAGATGGAAGAGCAGGGAATTTGGGAAGTATCTGGAGAAAATTTAAAAAGGTTAGTGGAAAACATGCTTGGCGCGAATCCAGACGCATTGAATTTATAGGAGGGAAAATTAGATTTGCTGCTCGCTGACCTCGGCGATGATTGGTCAACGAAATTAACGAGCTGGATTAATCCGGCTCCTGGTTATGAGTAGACCGGATCAAGAATAATTAGACTACCTACCTTTTCGGGTTGGTGTGAACCCGAATCCGGGTTCGGTTCGGTCCAAAACATTTATAAAAATAAAATAATGAAAACAATAAGATAGTTACTAAAAAATAATAAAAAAATTAATAAATCTCATCAAAATAATAATAATAATAATAATATAAAAGATAATCAAATTATTAACAAAATTTGACAAAATAATTTTACGTTTTATATAAAAAATATATATTTATTCCTTTTGTTATAGAATATTATTTATTTAATTTTTAATGAACTATATATTTAACTTTAACACTAATAATATTTTAAGGTTAAAAATTATTTGAAATTTATTTTTAAAAATTAATTTTTAGTACAATGTAAAATGTATAACCATAATAAAAAATTTTAATGTTATATTAAATTTAGATAATACATTTCAAATTATATTAATTAAAAATTGTATTATTCTAATTTAAGTAAGCAAAAATTATAGTTAATTTCTTGACATATTCAAATAATATTTTTTAATTTGATATTTTCGCTAATAATCTACCTTTGAGATGGTCATTTTGGTCACTATAAAAACATATATAATTATATGTTATTAAATTATGTAATTTATAATTATTAACAAAAATTACACTGCTTAATTGAAATTTTATTAATAAAAATTAAATAAAAATTTAAAAATTATTGTTTGAATATATGGATTTTAACTGAGTCAATTAATTTTTTTATTTAAAATAATTTATAAAATAATGTTTAATAGAATTAAATTAGTTCAATTTTGTAAATAACACTGATAGTCGTGAGTCAACGGAGGCGGTGCGGCGTGGGAACATTTGTTGGTCACCGCCGCGTCCGAGTCAAACTGGGCATGAAATTCCCAAAATACCCTTCTCCACTGAGACACCCCCTATATAAACACACAGAAAAGTTTCAGGGTTCAAAATTGTTTCATTTTTTTTTTCTTTCGTCTCCATATCATTTTCTTTTCTCTTTTTTTTTTTTCGTCTTCTTATTTTCTAGGAGTTTTCAAGCCTCGAGGAAAAACAGGTATGTCGAATCGAATTCGTTTAATGATTGATTCTCAAAAGCTTTCGATTTGTTTTTGGTTTTATCCGGCCTAGATTTAGGAAACTGAAACAGTGCTGTTTCTCGCGATCCCTTCCCCCTTACCTGATGCATCGACAAAAGCCATTTCGGAAAATTGAAAAGAACGAGAAGGGGAATCCGATAGAAAGAGATTAAGAGAGAAATCGGAGAAGAGAAAAAAGAGAGAGATTAGGGTTTTTTGGGAGGTTTGAGGATAAAAAGGCTGAGAAGGAGAAGTGTCAGGGGAAAACGATCGAAAAGAGGATGAGATGCGAGTAGAATATACACATATAGCAGAATTTAGGTTAAATTGTATCATCTCTTGGTATATTTAAGTTACTATCACATGTACGAATCTTTAGAGAGAAAAAAAGCCTAGCGTGTAAGTTTGCTGGGGCCTGATCTCGTGAATGGTATTGAACATTTGCAGGAAAACGAAAGGAAGTTTGGCTTTGTATTTATGTGATGGAGTTCTTGTGACGTGTTTTTAGTCAGTATTGAATGATTGTTTGTGCTTAATATTTGAATGACTCATCTATCTCTATATCAGTTGTATAATCTTTCTAGTTTTATTTTGTTGAGATTGAAAATCTTGGTTTAGTAATTGCCTTTTGTCTCATTGAACTGCATGTTTGTGGATGATGACAGAGGTGAAAATTGTAGTATTATATATTTGCGATGTCTCATTATCATTACTTGTATCAACATTTATTTACATGTTAATTTTTTATTCGCTCGAATTTCAGCTTCTTACTAATGGAAAATTTTGATTACTGAAAAGTCCCAAAAAAGGATGATCTTCTGTTTATCGCTTCTTTATCTAATAGCATTAACTGAATGCATGTGCTAGGACTATTTTCTTTTCTTTCTTGTGAGGATGTGTAAGTAGAAGTTGACCTTGAATAATTGACTCACAATAGGGGTATCATATCATCTTTGGGTGTTGAGACTTTTCTTGGATGGGTTTGACGTAGCAAATTTATTGGAAATACGGACGGAAGTTTCATTGTGCATTTATATGATGAAATTCTTGTAAAGTGTTTCTAAGTCAAGATTTTGCTGGATGGCGAATATTATTTTGAATTTGAAAGCTTTCCTTATATGTAAAAACCCCACCAGATGGTTAATGGAGATGCATGTTAAGAGTTTTAGCTCTCTTTAGTAAGAGTTATCTAACATATAAGAGTTCACGAACCTAGCAGAAAGTAGGTTAAATCGTAAATTAAAAATCATAAATTGAAAGATAGCAGAATGTTCGAGGTTGCAGGATTGGGATTCTTTCCTTGAACATTATTTGCATTACATATTCTCAAGGAAATAAAAAGAAGTTTGACCGTCCATTTACATGACTTAATCATCTGGATTCTGTTTTAGTCAATACTGTGCTGGATGATTAATCATTAATAATCTTGATAGCTTTCCTTTAATATATTTGTCCTTTATTGTATGGTTGCTGGAGATGCCTGTTTAGGAGATCGAACTCATCTTAAAACAAAAAACTTCCATATGTGACTTGAAGTTGGGGTTAAATTATCTCATTGCTTGGTGGGGAAATGGGGATATATTCCTGAATTGAACATGGGTGGTCGGCAGGCAGGGGTTTCTGCCTTGACCTCTCCTGTTGCCATCCATATTTGGAAGTTTAGATTTTGTATTAGTTTTTTTTCAAAATTTTGGTGTTTTTAGTTATTGATTTAGCTTGGTTTATTTGCAGGATACTAATATGCTAGAACAGTTGCTTATTTTTACTAGAGGAGGGTTAATCCTGTGGACGTGCAAAGAGCTTGGCAATGCTTTGAAGGGATCGCCCATTGAAACTCTAATCCGTTCCTGCCTCTTGGAGGAAAGGTCTGGGGCAGCATCTTATAATTATGATGCTCCAGGTGCTGCTTACACCCTCAAGTGGACATTCCATAACGAGCTTGGTCTCGTTTTTGTTGCTGTTTATCAGCGGATTCTCCACCTGCTCTATGTGGATGATTTACTTTCAATGGTTAAGCATGAGTTCTCCAAGATTTATGACCCGAAAAGGACTGAATATAATGATTTTGATGAGATGTTTAGGCAGCTTCGCATGGAGGCAGAAGCTCGAACTGAGGAACTGAAAAAATCAAAGCAACTGATTAAGCCTGTAAACAGCAGGAAGCAAGGACAGTTACAAAAAGCTGGATTTGAAGGAGGGAAAAGGAATAAAAGCGAATTTGGCTCTGGGAATGACGGTGGGGATGGTGATAGCGCCAAAGTCACCGGTGGCAATCATACCAACATGGAAAAATCTAGGGTAACAGCTGTTACTAATGGTAAAGAAAATACTGGTTCCAACATTGGAGCTTTTGATGTAAGTAAACTTCAGAAATTAAGAAGTAAAGGTGGGAAGAAAAAAGACACTATTACTAACAAGGAGGACTCTAAGGTGGACATGAAGAAAAAGGCAACAAAGAAGAACAGGGTTTGGGATGATTCGCCTCCAGAATCAAAATTGGATTTTACAGATCCCATGGCCGAAGATAGTTACGACCACATAGATGTTGTGGCAGCAGATCAAGGTGAAAGTATGATGGACAAAGAAGAGATTCTCAGTAGTGAAAGTGAAACTGAAGGCGATGAGGATATGGGGAACGATAACAAGCCTGAAGCGAAGAAAAAGGGGTGGTTTTCTTCTATGTTCCAGAGGTAATTATTTATATGTATATATATTGATTGTTCTGTTTAGATTTTATTTTTTGAGTTGCATCTGCTGTCTTCAAATGTTTATTGCTGTAAATACGTGTGTACTTTCTTTTACCATTGTGCCTCATTTTTGCTGGTTTCTGGTTATGGAACTTTGAGCGTTACATTTTCTGGTGCTCCGACTCTTGTCAATTGAGCTAGTCTTTTGATAATGAGATTGAATCTTAGTTCAACCTGTGATTGTTATTTGTGAATATTCGGGAAGTCAATGGGTTACTGAATATTTGAAATTTAACCCCCTTGAGTTGAATTAAAGCTGCATCCTGGTATAGGGTAATGGGACTTCTCTGTTGCATTATGAAGGGTATTTCTAAAGCATATGATAATTGCGATATTGATTTTACTTTTCTGTCTCATCTGTACTTGGAGCTCACGTTAATATATGATCGTAACTTATTTCTCATTTTTTGCTTGTGCCCAGTATTGCAGGCAAGGCAAACTTGGAGAAGGCAGATTTGGAACCGGCTCTGAAAGCTCTTAAGGATAGGCTCATGACCAAGAACGTGGTATGTCTTTTTGTCTTTTACTTTTTTTGCTTTTAGAATTATCCTCAGTATTGCCGGATCTGTAGCAGTATTCTCAGTATTTGGCAACTGCAGGCTGAGGAGATAGCTGAGAAGCTTTGTGAATCTGTAGCAGCAAGTCTTGAAGGCAAAAAACTGGCTTCATTTACGAGGATATCTTCAACTGTACAGGTTGAACTTTACCGTTTGTTCATATGACTGTTAAACCTGATTCCTCACTTTTTTTTACGTCTAAATTCACTGTCATGATTACATTTTGACTGCAGGCAGCAATGGAAGAAGCACTTATCCGTATCTTAACTCCTAAGCGCTCTATTGACATTCTGAGGGATGTGCAAGCTGCTAAGGAGCTTGGAAAACCATATGTTGTTGTTTTCGTTGGGGTTAATGGAGTTGGGAAATCTACCAACCTAGCCAAGGTTTTGATAAGTCTGTTTTATTCTGCATTTTCCATTATTTAAAGAACATTCTTTCATTACTGGGCTAACTGAAAAATGTCATTGCAGGTGGCATACTGGCTTCTGCATCATAAGGTTAGCGTTATGATGGCTGCTTGTGACACATTCCGTTCAGGAGCTGTTGAGCAGCTGCGAACTCATGCACGAAGGCTGCAGGTAATGCATGAGTTTGACATTTTAACTTCTATTCATATTATTCATATGAAATAGATATTCTTCGACGGAGCTGGGTATTAAAAATGAATTTTTCGAATGAACATGGTAGATCCCAATATTTGAGAAGGGTTATGAGAAGGATCCAGCCATTGTAGCTAAGGAAGCAATACAGGAAGCAACTCGGAGTGGTTCAGATGTTGTTTTGGTTGACACAGCTGGTCGGATGCAGGTATCGACCAACATTCATGTTAATGTTTAGCACTTAACTAGTTTTTTTTTCCATTTTCTGATACAAGCAGTTAATGATTGCTTGTATTGCTGTTTGAAGTAGGTTTTCCTTCAATTTCTTAAAAAAATGAATTGTTTTAAGAAGTTTGCTTCCTCTTTAAGTATTTGTTCTTGAAATGGCTGAACAAATCTTTCAAGAGCAATTATGAACAAAGATAAACTCTGAACTTGTTGTATGCTTGTCAGGATAACGAGCCTTTAATGAGAGCTCTTTCAAAGCTCATTTATCTCAACAATCCCGATCTAGTCTTGTTTGTTGGAGAGGCACTCGTTGGAAATGATGCAGTTGATCAGCTGTCAAAGTTTAATCAAGTTAAGTTTCGTAGTCAACTCACTGTTATTGCCTTGTTACAATGGTATTAGTTTCCGGAAGGGGTCGTCAGCTAGTATTTAACTTGCAGATCAAGTCCACTGTTAAACTCTCTATGGGGAGACTACAAATATTTCCTTTGTGAATTTTTTAATTTTAACATATAGATGGTCTGCATCTAATTAAATCAGAGAGATATTTGATCTCAAATAAAGACAAGCTATCACTAGAATATTTGGTTGTTGAATTTTTATTTTTAAAAAAACTATTAACATAGTTTTTCTTGCTTTCTGGCAGAAATTAGCTGATCTCTCAACCTCATCTAATCCCAGACTGATAGATGGTATTTTGCTCACCAAGTTTGACACAATTGATGACAAGGTAAAAAATTTTGTATGGTGGGAAGCTTTGCGTTGAGAATATTACTCAATTTTTAATGTGCACCTGATGATGTTATAGGTTGGAGCGGCATTATCAATGGTTTACATATCTGGAGCTCCAGTGATGTTTGTCGGCTGTGGACAATCATACACCGATCTGAAGAAGCTTCAGGTGAAGTCCATTGCCAAGACTCTCCTGAAATGAGAACATTTTATTGCTGGACTCAGAAGAAAAAAGTAACTAGAACTCTTTTTCAAGAGGAGGTCAGGTATTGAACTTTGGAAAAAAAAAATCCCTGCAGTTTACTTTTACAGATCTCTTCAGTTGACTTTTGAGGTTTTTTCATGTTTGCTTGTGTATTCTGGAAGGTTTCATCAGTTGAATTATTGGGAATGTGTCTTTTTCTTTCCTTCCTTTGTTTAAAAATGGTTCTTTTTTGTTTTTCCAAGATAGCTTGATATTTCATGAGTTTACTAAATGATTGACGGGCAGATTCTTCGTAAGTACTTAAAACTAAATCAGATTTCTTTTTAGATGTAAAGCTAAGTCTTATTAAGAAACTTAGCGTCCACAAAACGATAATTGGAGGTTTCTTTCCAAATTCTTGTGAGACTTACCAGAAGAAGTGTGTGATGAAATATTGGAAAAGAAAGAAAAAAGATAAGGCCCACATTTGTTTCATCGTGTGCATGTACACTACATTTATTCTGTGCGTCAATTTTTCATTTCTGAAATTGGTACCGAACTATCAACGATGTCATTTTGTTTGTTGCTGAACTTCGATTATTTGATCAGCTGTGCTTGTAGATCTCCAGATTAGTGGATATATCTAATATATATGTGTTTGTATATGTACATTATCTGTTCTCACTTCTTGTTGTAACAGCAACACCATTAATTGCATGCTTTACATATATCCATTAAGTTTAAGTCATTAGCATGGTGTAATTACTGTGTTGATCCTGAGAATATCATTTAGAACTGGGTACCATGTTGGCATTATTGGATGACATTAAACCTAAACTACATAATATTACCAAAAAATCAATAATTAAGAGCAATGGGTTATAACTATTTAATCCAATATTAGTTACAGTGTAAGTTCATGTATTTCATTATTTGATTCTGGTTTTTGTCTCTTTATAATCTTTATGGTGATCTTTCATTTAATCGTGTCAAACATATTGGATTATGTAATTTCCAAGTTACTTATTATTTTGGACCGAGTTATATTATTGTTGATCAAATTCTAAGTATCTAAATACAGTTGGTTTCGAGAAAACGTATAGAAGTTGTACTGATCTACAAAATACCGTCTCTGTTTTCACCTTAAAAACAAAAGGTAAAAAAGTACAAAAGTAAAAAAGTGAAAAGATTTTTTTAAGAAAGGGAGAAAAGTAAAACTGTGAATCTACTACTCCATAAAAATATTCCGAGTGATTATATTTTTTTCTTTATGACATCTATGTAATTATTCGTAAATTACTTAAAAGTCTGTTGACAAATTATTGCTTTTGATTTCTTATTGTAAATCATGTTTTAAACATCTTTGATTTTTTTTAATTAAATTCGTTTTAAATCTTTCAATTAGTGTTGCACGAACAGTGTGGCTTCAAAAAAAAAATTAGTGTGTGTGGCAATTATAACGTTTTTCTTGTGCCTATAAAGTCATGAATAAATTTGTGATGTTACGCTTTCTCTATGAAAAATATTTAATGATTAAATTAACAATTTCATTAAATTCTGATAAGATATAAGTGAAAAAAAAGAAGATAAAGCTTACTTGCATAAATTGTCACAAAATAACTCCGAAAATTTCAAATGAAATAAATCGTAAATTAAGTGCGAAAATGAAAATTAATAGTTAGGGTTTATATTTTTTACGCAATAACTTAAAGTATCGAAGTATGAATACGGAAATGATCTTTTTCAAAAAAATACGAAAAATTAAAGAAATAATCAGAAAATAAATAAAATTGGTATTCTACTCGCAAGCCTCTTGCAGATCGGGCTCTAGGTTCTGATTTTCTTGATATGAAATTGTTAATAGATGAATGAGTTACACTAGTTCAGTAAGAATATCACGCTACTCTCCGACACAGAAATGAAGGTTTGTAGAAATAATGAAAACGACTAATGGGACTCCTAATTTAACAAAATCGTTTATCATAAATAAAATCATTTACCGTCTACTTACCGTAGCGAGATTTACAAGAACAACCTATGGAATCTATGACATAGCATATTTTATAATTTCTTATGCAATTGGTTGGCATAATAATTTTCTCTTTTATTAACCTACTGATATTTGTGGGGGTTTATAGGGATGTCCCCACAATACGTAAACTATTTTCTTTAACATTTTCAATTAACGAGTCGTCCCCATAACTCGTCCGGTATGAGCGTCAAACTATTAAACTTCAATACCCCGTCCGACATGAGGGTGAAACGGGCCGTCCCCATACCCCGTTCGGTATGAGTGCTAAATTACCAAATCTCGATACTCCGTCCGGTATGAGTCAACATTCACTGTAGGATTCCTTATATATCTGGTCCGTCCGCCATCTCTCAGGATATCCAGTAAGGCTATTGTTTCATCAATTCACTTAATCACATAATTTTTTGTTTACCTTTAATTTTCAGTTTTCCAATTGAACCGTAATAACATAAAATAAACAATACATGCATTCAAAACTATAAAATCGATCAATCAGATACTATCATGCATTCAAACTCTAAAATTAATCAACATAATCAATAGTGAATAATTTTCAGTTTTATCTCCATTAGAAACCCATAATTAATTATAAATATTTTTTAAATTGCATGAAACACCGTACTATTGTCAATTTGACTTCAATTCTATAATAGAAAATAGAGTTAGCGATTTTTACTCGAATTGATGCCTGAAATGTTAAACTTATTGACTGCGCTTACTTGCAGTCCCTTAGTTCTCTAAATTTTTCTTCAGGGATTAAAATGCGCTACAAATACTTATAAATATTAAAAAAAAAAAAAAACTCAAAATCAGTCTCAGGACCTCTTTTTAGCTAATTTTGGAATTCCGTCATGGCGGATCCGCCGTGCTCTGGCGACAGCACCGCCGCCTGCAGTGGTGGTTTGCCTCAAGTCAGCTATTTTCGTCCGATTTTGCATCAATTCCTGCAAGAAAACACGTTAAGGGACATCGGTTGGCTGAAAAAATAAAAAATCGAACTCACTGGCAGCGGAGTTTTCTGGCGCGACGACTCTGCCAGCTCACCTTTGCGGTTGGGTGTTTTGCTTTGGTCAACCTGTAAAGAAAGAAACGGTGATTACAATGGTGGAAGAATGACGGAGAACAGGAATCGGGAAGGCCTCATCGGAGGCAATTTTTACAATTTTTCGTTGCGGCACTGCCGGACTTTGTCGCAGTTTTGGACTAATCCGCTGATCTTTTTGCTCCGATTTGGTTATGGGGTGTTTAAATTTGAATTTCGAGCAATGAAGGAAATTTTTATCTCTTTTGGCAGTCGAAAGTGGCTCTGGCGCAGCGACGGGTGGTGGCAGCTGGGTCTTCTTCTCCGGCGGGGGAGTCTGGCGGCTAGGGTTAGGGTTTGGTGTGAAGAGAGTTATTTATATTCATCCTTTTTTTATCTGGGCCGTCCATCGCGTTTGATTTATACTGTCAAATTGCGATTAAATAGGGAGTGAATCTGAGTCGTTCATCGAGATCTGATCTGAACTGTCCGATCATATTTAAATAGGAAGTGGATTTGGACCGTTGATCGCATTTAAATCTGACCGTCCGATCACGTCTGGGGAGGAAATGCATTCGGACCGTTCGTGTGCGCGTGAGTGAATTTGGGTCGTCCAATCGCGGACACGCGGATTGCCCGCGTGGCCTCTCGTCATCGTCCCTTGCCATGTAGTAACGGGGAAAAAAAAAGAAAGAAACGACGTCATTTTGAGATGGACAGGCAGGATGACAGAAAAAAAAGAAAAAAAAAGAGAAAAGAGGAAAAGAAAAAATGGAAGAAAGAAAAGAAAAGAGAAAAGAGAAAAGAAGAAAAAGGAGGAAAGGAAAGAAAAGAGAGAAGAGAGATCAAGGGAAAAAGATGTGAGAAAGAGAGAGAGAGAGAGAGAGAGAA
>NW_019014646.1:1563367-1578403 GCF_000150535.2 Carica papaya | reverse complement strand
AGTAATAAAATAATAAAATTGTAATTCAAAAATACTAAAATCTTATATCTCAACCTAATTGATTTTATCAATTATAAAACAGACTTTTGTGTATAATTTTTACAATTAAAAAAAATACATATATATATATATATACACTATATTTTCAATAATTAAAAATATAAAACAAACCAAACGTCATTTATGGAGTTAAATTTGCTCGGGATGATGTGAAACACTCAATGCATTTCCGCGTGCTTACATCATTACCGACGTAGTCCAGAGCTTTTGGCTTTGCCCTTTGTGAAATTCCCAAAATAACCCTTAAGATTCCCTTAATTCCAGAAGTACGTAAAGCGTTAAATGAACAGAAACGCATCAAGAGCACGAAGGCTAATTTAGTCAACTAAATAAAAGATTAGGGAATCTACACCGTTCAACAGCCGTAATGCCACGTGTCAATCATGACCAGCTTCGTTCGATCCAAACCAATGTCCGAACCTAGAGTCCCGAACTAAAGAGAGCGGCTATTTAAAGGCACAAACCCCTACGCCAACAACGCTATAGAATTCTGAAAAAACAAAATCAATGGCTTCTTCTTCTTCTTCTTCTTCTTCTTCTTCTTCTTCTTCTCTGAGAATCTTACTGCCTCTGGTAGTGTTGGTTTTTTTCACCTGCTCGTCTCAGGCGTCGGAGATTCGGGTTGGCGGGAAGGAAACTGGATGGAAAATTCCTTCTGGGTATTCTCTCAATCAGTGGGCTGAGAAATCACGGTTCCAAGTTGGCGATGTTCTCTGTAATTTTCTTCGTCCATTACTCGTTTGGGTTTACTTCGTTTAGTTCTTCTGCATATTTTATAATGCATGCTCATATATACATATCCATTTTCTCCCGCAAGGTTTTCTTGCCATTTTTTCAAGCACGTAAGTATATATATGTATATATATATGAATGGGTTTACTTCATTTAGTTCTTATGCATGTTTATGTCGAAGCTAAAATTTATCTCTTCTATTGGAAGATTTTCTATCCATTTCCTCAATCTCATCTACTTTCATATATATATATATATATATATATGTATGCACACACACATTATATTATGTCTTTGTGTGTGTGTTTAGTTCACTTCATTCTTATGCATTTGATGCATGTTTATCTTGAAGCTTTGATCTTCTTCCTGCAAGATTAATTTTCTCTTGATTTTTTCATGATGTGTGTGTATAAATGTATGTACACACATGCATTATAAAAAATCTCTGCGTATATGCTTTTTGGGGATTTATAGTATATATATATAACTTTCTTCATGCATGCATTTTCTCTATACTCTTTTACTTTCCACTGTTCTGCAATCATTAAGTATCGTGTATTTCAGCATATTTTGGACGATAAACTTTATTTAAAATCTTTGGTTGTCATACAACTAAATCAACCAATACAAAAAGCGCGTAACGATGGATCAAATTTAAACCTTTTAAATTTAAACTCGAGGTAGATATCATGCATAATTAATTAAACTAAGCAGATAATTAATAATTAAACAATCCAATTTTTTACACAGTATTTGAATACGATGCGAGCAAAGACTCCGTTCTGCAAGTGACGAAGGAGGCGTACGACAGCTGCAGCACATCGAACCCCATAAAACAGTTCAACGACGGCAAAACCAAGATCCAGATCGACGACTCCGGCCCCCATTTCTTCATCAGCGGAGCCGATGGAAACTGCGCCAAGGGTGAGAAGATGGTCATAGTGGTCTTGCACGAAAGTCGCCAGCAACCCGGCGGTGGCAGCGATTCTCAGGCGATCACTACTCCGGCGCCGACACCCGCTGACGATAATAATGTCGCTGCCGGCGGATTGAGAGCTGGGTTGGCGGGTCTCTTCGGGTTAGCGATCGGGTCGGGTCTGGTTTTGGTAATGTGAGTTCATGGTTATTATGTGGAGGAGTGAGAGACGAATGGTGTATTATTATTGAGTATTTTTAAAGTGTTCATTGATTATGGTTTTGATTTATTGGTTAATTATAGGATTTAATGAAGGATTAATGTTTGTTTTTAATTTAATTTAATTTTAATTTCAGTCTACTTGGGAGCAAAGTTTTATTTTTTATTTTATTTTATTTTTTTATTTTTCAGTTTTCACCATTGTTTTGTGTTTAGTTAATTGTACGTGAAACTTGGGTTTCTTTACATCATTATAATAATAAAATGGTAATTATATTCATTAATATATATAAATTTTCTGAATAAATTTATATATTCATTAATTAATTATTTATATATTTAAATTCAAATATTTATAAAAATTAAATAATAAAATTATAATTTTAATATAATAATTTATCTAAACAAGAAAAGGCCGGGCCCGGGTTGGGCCTAACCAATGAGTCTTCGCTACCCGTCGATGGCGGAGCAGTACGAGGTTGGGATTCCTTCCAGTGTTAATAACCACGTGTCGTCACCTGATGAAATCTCGTTCTTCATCCGCCACGTGTCGGACAACAACACACTTCCCCTCCGATTTCCTTTCCCCCGTCAAACGATATCAGAAGGCAACCGGCTCCATTGAAACGCAAAAGAAAACACGGGTAGACAGATCAAGGAAAAGCTCGGGGAGAAGAAGAAACGTGAAGAAGAAAGCGAGAGAGAAAATGGCAGGAGCCGATCAAGCAGCGCAGCAGTCGACGGAGGTGCTTCACCAGCGCGGAAAGATGCGGGTTTGTCCGGTAAGAGCGGTAATGGGCGGGCTGGCGGTCGCCGCTACCATTGGCTACTTTGTCTTGTACTCAAAGAAGAAGCCGGAGGCCTCGGCTCTCGATGTGGCTAAAGTCACAGCCGGTGTCGCTCATCCTGACAACACCCATCCTCGCAACTAGTCCACTCTCGTGTTTCTGAAATTCTTATTTTTCTTTCAGAATAAATTAACATATCATCGAGGTTAGAATAAAGTTTGATATTTTTTTTGTCATAATAAAATTTTAATGTTTTTAATTTATTTCAAAATGTATAATTCTTTTGTATTCTTTAGTAAAAAAATACTAAAATAATTAATTAATATTTGCACATCGAGTTTAAATTTTAGTTTATACTATAAGCATATAATTTTAAAATTGTTTTGAAAAATTAAATTATAAAAGAAAAATTATTAGAAATTAAATTTTAATAGGTACCAAATTCTAAAAATTAATTTAATAATTAATCTTTTAATTTAATAAACTTGTAGAAAGATTAACTTTTATATTTTTGTAGGTTATGTTCATCGAATTACTAAACAATGAAAATTTAATGTAATTTGTGAGAGATTTATATTCCAAAATACTACATTTATCGCTTATAAATATTTATTTTTTAAATTTAAATAATTTTTTTTTAATAATTTAATTTTAAATAATTTAAAAAAAAAAAACAATCAATTTCATTAAAATTTAGTCAATTAATACATCGATAAAGAAATCCGTTCCAATATATAAAAACAAGGTTTAAAACAAATATATCTCGCACTCTATTTCCTTGCCTACGTATCCATACAGTGACCACATCAGGTCTTGTAACCAACAACATTCGACAATCCTCAATGATGAAAGTATATTCAGATTGATATGATATAGTTAATAGTAAAATCATCTTCACATGTTGTACATCAATTTTTATAATTTATGGGTCTTGAACGCAAGAGATAACATACTGTAAAACACTTCAAGAACTAAATAATTCTACAAGAAATGACGATAAGTTCAAATTTATAATCACGTGTGACTCTTTTAAAGACTCTGATATTTTTACCAACAAAATGTCGCAATCATGTCTATAAGTTCAAAGACATATTTTCCGAGAACAAAGACGTCTATTAAAAAAATAAATATATTATTTTACAAATACTATAATAATAAATAGACAATTCTTTTCCATAAATAATAGTTTATTCCTCATTTTTTTAATTATATATTTTTTAAATTCATTATTCGGTTGTTGTCCGGGAAATGGTATATAAAATTTGAAAAATGTGAATAAAAGAGGTTGAACTTTGAAGGTTATCATCTAGCAATTTGCTCTGAGATTAGGAGGAAGTGGAGATAGAAAGTCATAGTGAACTGCAGATAAAATAACCGGGACCGAGAGGGATCGGCCAGTGGGACTTGGGGTGAAATTGTTGCAGTTTATATATGGAAATCGCTTCTCCTCCTCGCATCTCTTCGCTTACGCCTCGTATGCTCTCCGTCTCTGTATCTCTGTCTATATTTACAGTGTTTATATACGAATCATATGCTCTGTATGGATTTATGTGTATATGTACTTGCATATGCAGTTAAGAAATTGATTATCTACCTTTTTTCGCTGAGATTGTTGATTGCGTAATCCTTTATATCTTCCAGGCTATAGAATACCGAGGAATTCTGCTACGTCGTCTTTGTTGCCGGTGACTGCCGTCTTTATTCTTCTCGCTTTTGCTCTTTTTTTCGTTTAACCTATGTGGATTAAAATTTACTTGTTGTTTGTTTGGTTATGGGGGAAATCAGAGAAAACTATGGAAGTAGAAGATTCAAGATAGTTTTGTTTTTTGATTATATGTTTGTTTCGTAAGCGGAAAACATGTAAAAAATTCGGGGATATTACGACTCTATTTCCTCTTAATTTGTCAGGAACCGAACAGAAGACGGGATAAAATTAAATCGTTTTCAGGAAATTTTCAAGTTGATGGCAACCAGCGGTAGTAGTTAGCGTGTTGTAAAGATGAAGGATCTAGTTGAATTATACAGATTGTTTTCCAATTCCTGTAACATTGTTTTCCTTTCTAATTGAACTTTGAACAATAAACTCGTTCAAAGCCTTGATTGTAGCTTCAATCGTTGTTATTTGTGCCATTAGTAGTGCGGAGTGAATTTTTCCGTGCAGTAAAGGATTTAATATTCACTAGTCACTTGTTTGAACTCCTCTCATATGCCCAGATGGGAAAGGCTGAGAGCAATGCAATTGGACCTACAGCTTATTTATTTTAAATATTTCTTTATCAAGGATATATTCAGTATTATTGCTCTAACGTTGGTCATGATTTAAATCAAATTGCAGTTGTTCGCTTTCAAGGGACTTCATTTTGGCTTCTCTTCATATGAATGGGCAACATTGAGGGGTTCATATAATGGTAAGAAATGAAGTTCTTATTTATATCTGTTTATTTGTTCATGCATATAATAAGGTTAAGGATCTATTGTTTGCATGTTCATGATACTTTGTAACTCTGCACAAGAGAAAGTTATAAGTAAATCAAGAAGAGAATCTCCATGCAGTTATTGCTCAGCCTCTCTTTAATTGAATAGGGAAATTGGTATTAGATTTATGATTCATTTGTTAGTTTTTTATTTGTTTGATGTTGTATAATGATTTTTAGAAATTTTCTTGTCCCTGACCCGTTTCCAAGCAAAAAGAAAAATTTTGGTATCTTTAGATGGAAAATTTTGGATTTACATAATGCCACCTTTCATAGAGCATTCTGCTTATTAGCCAGATAGGGTTGAATTCCATAAATCATTTTGGTTAGCTGCTTCTCTTCTGTAGCTGCTGAAAATAGCATTTTCTGGATTCGAAGGGAGTGTGCTGGTGGGTCGTGGTATTGTCATAATCTAAAAGTGGATATCAACAGACCATTACATAATAAGACATTACCTAACCGAAATGGCTTGTCCAGAACTATTGTAAGATCTGAACTTGCAGGAACTGGGATTCCTGAATCTGTCAATCCATTATCAGGTTTTCTTCAAACCTTTGGATAACCTTTTCTACATTTTGTTCTTTCTGTTTCATCGAGCTTTATAACCCCAGTTATTCTGTTCTTAACGTTGAAATGCAGAACTTAAATTGGGCAGCAAGATTAGAGGAATATGCTTTTATGCTATTACTGCTGTCGCAGCTATTTTTTTCTTTGTGCTGATGCTAATTGGACATCCCTTTGTCCTGTTGTTTGATCGATATAGAAGAAAATTTCATCATTTTATTGCTAAAATTTGGGCAACAGCAACTGTTACTCCTTTTTTCAAAATTGAATTTGAGGGATTGGAGAATCTGCCTCCACCAGATACTCCTGCTGTGTATGTATCTAACCACCAGAGTTTTCTGGACATATATACACTTCTTACTCTTGGGAGAACCTTCAAGTTCATCAGCAAGACTGGAATTTTTCTTTTCCCCATAATTGGGTGGGCAATGTTTATGATGGGTCTCATTCCTTTGAAACGCATGGATAGCAGAAGCCAGTTGGTATTTCCATTTCTTTCCTAATTTCATGTTTGTTGTTCTTTTTCTTGAAATACTAATTTCACAACTGTTGTTGTTGCTGTTTCTTGGTCTACATTATGTTATAGTAATTTATTTGTTATCCATTTTCCTCATTTAGGCAGGCTTGTTTTCTTGCATGTTCTGTGGATTGACATTATCTTTGTTTTTTCCCATTTAGGAGTGCTTGAAACGGTGCATGGATCTTGTCAGGAAGGGGGCCTCTGTCTTCTTCTTCCCAGAGGGAACAAGGAGTAAAGATGGAGAACTTCATCCATTTAAGGTGAACTCATAACCTCATACCAAGGTTTTCATAATAGCTCAGGCTGATTGGATAGAAATTGAAATTATTAAAAATTCTGTCTTATGGTGGAAGAAAATTTGGTAATGGTGTCTTCTCTACTCTTAACAACAGGACCTTGGATTTATACCTCTTCACAAACATGCATAATTTGCCAACGCTTCATTCAGATTTTCTGGTTTCCTTTTGACTCATACAGACTTGAGCATTTAAAGTGACTAATAGGGCAACTCACTGTGCTTGTAAGAACTTTTTTTTTTGAGAAGGGATATAAGAACTAATGTTTAAGGCTATGTTTCAGACAAATCCAAAATTTTTCTAGAAGTCATTTATAAATCTACACTTAGTTCAAATAAGAAGAGGTATAAATTCTACTAAAAAAATTTAATTTTATGAAATTTTATGCAGAGTTAGAACAATAGATCCAGAGGGTATCTAACTCTGCGGGCATAGCTTCTTTCTTTTCCCCACTCTCCTTCACTCTATCTCTCCTTGATGTTTCTGTGATTTTTAGATTGCCGTCAAAAACATCAAACAATAGAATACTATTGGAAATCACTATTTTATCTTGAAATCATGTGCAGAAAGGTGCATTCAGTGTAGCAGCAAAAACTGGAGTACCTGTGGTACCTATTACTCTTATGGGAACTGGCAAAATAATGCCTGCAGGAATGGAGGGTATTTTGAATCCAGGGTTAGTAAAAGTTGTTGTTCATAAGCCCATAGAAGGAAGTAATGCAGATGTATTATGTAGAGAAGCTAGAAACACAATTGCTGATGTGCTAAATCATCAATCCTGAGAAATCTAATGCTACTAACTCTGCCTACTTCAATGTTTATACTTAATCCGGTGTTGAAGAAACATAATCCAAAAGGTATGAGTAACTGTTCAGTGTATTTAATTATTAATTCTGGTTTGTAGTTCATTGATAGAATGTTTTTTCTTTTATATGATAGTTCATTGGTAATAAGTTGAGCACTATCGTAAAATACCATGATTTCTTCACTTATCTGTCATCTCTTCACCTTTCAATACATTCTCTTATGTTTTGGTTGCATTTTTCCAGTTGGAAGGAATAGGTGCATGGTCACTAATGAGTTTCGCTTCTTCAAGATTGCAAATCTTCCCGTGACATGTAAGCTACCTATATGTCTTTCTTCATAGCAAGTTTGCCTCCTACTGTCCTTCTTTATCCATACCCGTGGAACCTTGGGAATTTGATGCATACTAATATATTCTTTTGGAACTTGAGGCAGTAAATGTGAATGCTTAGAGGCTTCTCTATTGCCCTAAAATGAACTTTTCAGTCTAGCACAAACATGAACTATGTGTCTCCTTGTTCACTTAAAGTTCTAAAACAAGATAAACTGCCTAGGTAAAGGACATATCCAGAGTGGCTTTTTTGTACAGAAAGCAGTTTTGGAATGCATTCTCACTTTGGATAAATTGATCAGAATGGAAAAGATGCTGGTTAATGGTTGTTATGTAGGAGCAGGGCTGAATCGTGCAATCACATTTACTGTGGTGTCCTTTGCTCACAGCCTTTGGTCTTTGGCATATACCTTCTTGGGTTGAGTTGGGTAGTGGCAGGTATAGTGAGAGAGGAGCTCTAGGCTTGGAAAGGTGCTCAGAGAAATAAACAATCTGTTAAGCTTAGCCCTTTGGCTATTTTTTGGGACATTTGGAAAGAGAGTAATAAAAGGGATTTTGAGGAGGCAGTTCCTAGTTTTGTTTGATTTAATGATTCATGATTCCAGACCCTGAGTTTTTTTATTATGGCTCAACTACTGTACTCTAACGAGGATTTAGAAGACCATATCGATGTTTTGATAAGCTTAATAAATTCTTTTGTTTATGGGTTGCATCTCCTTAATTCCTTTGGGATATACATACTTTTTCTTTTTTGTAAGAAAAGAGTAAACTGTGTAGATTGGATGCAAGGTAAATAGATTAATTTATTCTCTCTCCCCATATCCTGGGATTTTTTTTTATTTGAGAAAAAGCATGCTAAAAGTTCTCTCTGGAATTCTCAGTTTCTTTATATGCTGATCTAAACTGATTAGTTTCCTATTGCATGATTGGAATTAGGGAAAAAGATCTAGGGCTTTGTCATTTTGCTAAATCTGAATTCTTCTAATCACTGCCTAGTTAATTCAGATTCTTCAAACCCATTGGATTGTGCCCTTCATAAATTTAACCAGGGATGTAGATTTAATCAAGTTTTATCTTCAGAAATTGGTGCAATGTACTTACATTACTCTGGATTAGGCTTTGGAATAGGCTCTTTGATATCTTTGGTGTTTGGTGGGTTTGTCCCCTTCCCTTGAAGTTTTTATCATATCTGCTCTATGCAGATTTGGTAAGAACAAGGAATATAAAATGTTATGGGGAATTTTATATTTGTTGTATTATGTGTATTATGTATTCTGTGGCTGGAAAGGAATCATAGTTTCTAAATTCACCTTCAGTCTCCCTTCTTTACCTTGGACAGATTGGTATTTTGGCTTTGTTTTGGTTTAAGGTTTATGGTTTTTCCAGGAAGTCTCTTTGGCACCTTGCGAAGAGAATAAAGTACTATCTTTAAGTTGTTCTGCCTGGTTCCTTGTTTCTGTTTTCATCTTCGTACTTCTTTTCTAATATATATATTTTCTTTTATCCAGAAAACCTGACCTGATTGTTTACATCTTTATTGTAGTGTTAAAAGTTAAAAAGGGGTAGGGGGGGAACCACCAATCAACAGATAGATCTTCCTGGTTTTTAGTGCCTACTTTGCTTTCTTCCGATTCTGTTCTATTTAAACTGTCAGTGGAAAATCTTGGAGATCTGGATTTGCATAGATGCATATTTAAAAGCATTGTGCTTGTTGCTTGTTTATTTGCTGTCGGCTCTTTCCAAAAATATGCTTTCTGCACTCATGAGCAGTTTTCTAGCTTGTCATCTCTCTGTCAGATTTAACTCACTTAAAGCTGATACTGTCACAGTTTTGAACAAAACAAACGGATCCCACTCTTGCGGGTAGATTATTGCAGTAGTATTGCTCATTCACATGGATCATGTTTGTAGCTGGGATTTCTTCTGGAAGCATTGGATTCATTTATCGAGTTTATGACTGCTGTTCTTTCTGCAATTTGATCACTTACAACTGCTGTCCAAATGTGTGGTCTTTGGCTCGCTTGTTGCGGCTTCTATTTTCATATTGTGCTTAGAATCTAGACAACTTACCCATAGAGTTTTTCCCAATTTTATTTAAGAAAAAGATAATTAGAATCAAATCATCTAGCTAGAAAATAAGGATTCCATTGCTTCCTACTTTTAATGCATACGAGGAAACTCTTCGCTCTGCCAGGTTTTGTTTTGCCATAGGATTCCATTGTTTTTGAACTTTGCATCTTGCGATTTCTACGACAGTATGATTTTGATTTAGAACATGGTTCCTTTGTGATACCTCGAAGGAGCTATCTACATACAGGGTTCCATTGTTGTACGCGTATGATTTTGATAATTTTCTAACATTTTACAGTAATTTCATAATTTCATACAGGAATCCAGTTGTGAAATACTAATTAGTTACCATACAAAGTTGTTGAATTCCTTTCAAATCTCATCAAGTTACCACACATGCCACTGTAAATTTTCTCTTACCAGGGACTCCAACAGCGAATGAACTGAATGACTGGGTCAATCAGAATTTTTAGTGACATGAAACCAATGTTATTAGAGCAGAAAGCCAGAAGCCCCCAAAAGGGAAGAAGTCGTCTAAGCATGGTTGGCAAGATTTAGTGGACCACATTATGTACCTACACGAGGTTTGGAGCACGTAACATGTTCGAGATTCATTGCACTGGTCAAATCATACGGACGCCTTTTCATCAGGGTTAAAACCCAATTCCAGCAAGTAAAATTGCTTTAACCTTCTTGAAGCTTAAAATAAATATAGGCAAAGATCTTTTTTCTACTTTTATTTTTAACCATTTACCCTCTAATTAAATAAATATATGCAATAATTAATGTTTGATAGTACTAAAATGTTATTATAAGAATTATAGGGTTTTAAATCTAAATAAGATTATTACCTACTATGTTTGCCCATAAATTTTAAAAATTATAATATCTAATAGTTTGATAATTCTTATACATATTTTTAAAATAATAAATTTAATACCCAAGTCAACATTTGGGTATTATATATATATATATATATATATATATTTACTTCGTAGTTAGATTTAAACAAATTAAAAATTGTACACTAAAATTAGAAATTTCTTTCAAATTGAATATGTCATACATACAAAAACTATGTAGGAAGTATAAATTTTGCATTAATTACTCACAAAATGAATACTTACGGTTATTGAGAAAAATTTACTAAATGTTTAAAATTGACATTGCTTATAAATATAATTGATAAATAAATTAATCATAATTATAAAATTTCTCTAACTCATCTATACTTTTATAATACATAATAGTTTTTTTTTTTAAAAAGGTAAATAACATTAATTATTGAAATAATACAAGAATATGAGTATGTAACACATCTCAAAAATGAAGCCTAGCTAATAATCCTTTCGTTTTAACGAGTTTGGTTGGTTCGTGTGTTACTCGATTACAGTTCTATCGAATCCATATGATCTGAATATTTGATGTCTATCTGAACAATTCATAATAGTTATTTGTTATTTAAATGTAAATATATTGCTATTCATTAATCACATTTTATAAAATAAAATTTTATTAAAATAAAATATCAATATATTCCAAGATAAGTAATTTAATTTTAATTATTTTTGCTCAAATTTAAAAATGTTTTGAAAAAGGGGAACATCATTAGTTACTTACTTTTGGAAAATGAATATATATATATATATAATTTGTTTTTA
The DNA here is from genome assembly GCF_000150535.2 of Carica papaya. The sequence continues at coordinate 1,566,968 of NW_019014646.1, read as the reverse complement.
ATCTTCCTAAAGAAATATATATATCAAGTAATAAATAACTTTTAAAATGGTTGTTATTATAAAATATTTTTATATTTTTATTTTATTGTATCAATTATTGTTTATTTTTTAATTAAATTTATTAAGCTCGCTTTCAGATTAAATACGAAAAATATCTATTCGATTAAACTCTTAGTTCTCAGCGTCACGGGAGGAGGAGACGAGAGAATCGGCAAGCACCTAGTAAAACCCGAGGTCAAAAAGGTCATTTCAGTTTTTGACTACTGCTTTTTGTTCTTTCCCAGTGCCGTAACAGACAGATATTTCACTGTCTCTCTCTTTCTCTCTCTTCTTCGTTTGGTCCTCCTCCGTTGTCTTCCTCTGCGGACGCGTTTGATATCTGAATCTCTATTTCGCTTTTGGTAATCCCCGAAGTTCCTTCTGCTCATGTTACTACTGCTCTGATTTATGAACTGAACCCCAAGGGTTTCGCTGTAAGTTCATTTCTATCTCTATCCATCTCCTCTCCTACCTGATATGATTTTACTTCAAAATCAGTGTGTTAATGGATATGTATGTGCTTAAGCATGTGTAATTGCATCTATTATTGGCAGTTTTCTGAAGTTTTAGTTAATCTTTATTTGTAATTTGTATCAAATGCTTTATTTACTGTGTATATTGTTCTGTGAAATGTTGGATTATGTATTGACTACAGTGGCTTTTTTTTGGGGGGAGGGGGGAGCGCGTAAGGTAATCAATCTCTAAATATGCAGTGATGTTTCTTTATAGTGATTCCTTTTACATGTATCTCGGCTTCTTTTGGAGGAAACTTTTGATTTTCGTTTCAACTTGTTGTTCGTGAATTTTGGTGGTCAACGCTGGAAAATTAAAGTGAGTAAGGAAACCAGCGTGTACGCGTTGCCAATGCTTCAATTGAATTATGCAAAGTGATCTGTCTTTTTGCAATCATGTTCGGGAATTCATTACATCTTAAGAAAAGTTAATAGCAAGGATCGTTGAACTGATTATATTGAATACTTTTTAGAGTAAAAGAAGAGCGAAATTATCTGTCATCTGTAATAATTTTACTAAGGCTGCACCCGTTATTAGCATCATTAGAGGACAATCCCAAGCCACATGATATTGTTTTTGTTGCCTTTAGTTTGAAATCTAGTTAAGTATTTAGAGAGTAACCAATCTGATGAGTTGTATGATCTGTAGATATTTCCTGTTATCTTTTGATGAGAATACCTCTCAAACTTTATATGATAATTCCATATGGAAATACACATTTTTTTTCAGGCCTAATAGAAGTTATTCTTTGCTCTAGAAGAAAGTTTTGAAGTGCTATTTGCTGTTGTCAGTTGTGTGGAGGGAGAGAGGAAGTTTATTGGTTCATCTAGTTCTCGACTGTTGGCACTTTGAATTCTAACTCATGTTTTATTTTTTCTAATCAGGCGACATTTATGTGTTTTCTATGAAAGGATGTTCGATTGTGGTTACAAAGCGCAGTACGTGGGTGGCCAGCGGGAGAAGTTTGTTAGGTACACATATACATCTGATTGATGTGTTTCTACTAAGTGTTGCTGGATTTGCAAGTGTAAATTTAAGTAGAACGAAATTTTTCTCCAAAGGAAATAAGAAAAATGTCTGCATTAAGTCATTATGCTTATATAACTTTAAGGATAATGATTTAATGCAGACCTTATACATCAATCACGACTTCACTTTTCTGAAAAGAAATATGAGTTGTGTCTACTGGACTCTGGTCTTAGCACTTATGTAGAAAAACCATTGGCTTTAAATTTTGAAAGTGATAATTGATTAAATATGAAGAGTTTTTCCCCTCTATTTTAAGGAGAATAAAGGGATTAAAAAATTTTCCAGAGTGCATGAAAAAGTTGAGTCATAGTTTTGTAATAACCTGCCTTAGATGTCAAAATCAATTTGTAGATTTTAATAAGAACTGTGTTTTAAGTCCGTTTGCTCCCTTGTTTCTTAGTGTCTTATTATCTCAAGTTTATGCTCCAATAGTTTAAGATATGGAGTATGAATATTGACTTGGGAAAGAATATTTACTTTGTGGTGTATAGTCGACTTATTGTTTCTCCATTTTGTTATAAAGTAAAAGCTTTCAGTGTGTATAATGATGTATCTTCATGGTTAAGTATCATTCTTTTGAACAGCCTGTAACGCTTACACAGTTTGATAAAATCTCTTTGCAGTTCCTTTGGAAGGTGTTTAATCTTTGGTGAAATCTTGAAATTTTAGGATGTTGCACTTCTTTTTCTTTACCACTTTTAAGGTTCAACATAAGGGATTTCAGTTTTCTTAAAAAAAATTTACTAATCCTTGTGCACCCATTGGAATGATTGAAACTGACGCTAGTTGGGGCTTTCAATCCAATGTGTTTCACAGGTAAGTAAGATGTGTCCAGGAAAAAAAAAATGTAAAAGGGTGTTCAGGAAAAAAAAGAGAGAGAGTGAGAGAGAGAGAGAGAGAGATAACCATATTAACATCTGCATAAAATTTTGGACTGTAATCGATCAATCTATCTAGAAGCTCAACCATAAAGGAGTGTTCATTGTAAAGTCCTTCTATATTTACCTGAACAAGAAGCAGGATAACAATCTGAATCTGCCTGCCAGGCTTATATGGAAAGTCATGGCACCGCCAAGGGTTCGCTTGGGAAGCCCCTAGAGAATGCATTCTCACCCTGGACAAGTTAATCAAGAGGGGTAGAATCTTGGTTAACTCTTGTAATCTATGTAAGAGGAATGCAGAGTCGTGTAATCTTATCTTGTTGTGGTGTCCCTTTGCCCACTGTTTGTGGTCTCTAGTCTATGGTGTGCTGGGCATCAATTGGGTGATTGCTGGCTCAGTCAATGAGATTAGGGCTTGACGTGGAGGCAAGAGGAATAAGAGGGCAAGCCTTATTCCTTTGGCTACATTTTGGTCCATTTGGAAAATGAAATAGGAGAGATTTTGAGGATGTCTAGTCTAATGTTCCTCTTTACACTATGGAGGATTTTGGAGACTTGATTGATATTTTAATTGACTTGTAAATTTGTTTCGGGTTACATCCCCCTGGTGCCCGTGAATATATAATCATACTTTTCTTAAAAAAAAAAAATAGAATGTAATTATATAATTCATTGTTTTCATTGATTCTGGTTGCTTGACAGGTAAATGCATATGACTTAGTTAAAGGTTTTCTTTTTGGCTTCATCATTCTAATAAGTACTTGTTATCATGTCTACATTCTCAAAATATTGCACCCTTTTGTGGCTGTTCATTTCTTGCGATGAAAATTTAAAGCTGATAATTACTTCTATGAATGCACTACTGCTTCATGGATTCTGTATTATAAGTGCATCTAATTTTCTTTTTTCATTTTTTTACTTTTCTATTCTTTTCAGGTTGGATGACTTGGACTCTAGATTATCATCCTCTTCTGATACAGGTATTAAAAGATGTGGGTTTAGTGTCGACGGATTAAGCCGTTCTGGTCATGGAAGTAATACACCCTCTAGGTCCTTTAAGAGGGGAATTAAAAAGGGATCTGAAGGACTTAAGTCAATTGGCCCGGTCTCTTAGATTTGGTGTTTCCCGAGCAGTATTT
>NW_019014646.1:1542375-1553034 GCF_000150535.2 Carica papaya | reverse complement strand
GCATATGAATAAAAGAATTGATCTAGAGCAGATTCACTTGCACCGACCTTAACCTATCAATTTTAGGACAACTTATCATTAGGTTGGAGCAGACTTTGCAGCCTTAAATTAAGCATATTATGTTACAGGCCACAGAGGGTAACTTTGAGGAGGATAAAGCTTGAATCAAGATTTCATATTAATTCCTCGCCCCTCGAGCTTTTAGCTAACAAAATATGCAAAATCTCTCAGAAGCATACAAGATGACCAAACAAAACATCAGTTTCTGCTATACCGAGCAAGATAAACTTCCATATTATCATCTAAGGTTCACTTCCAAAAACTAAAAGGCAGGAAAACAATTTTCTTCTAAGGGTTTCAGATTTATTGAATGCTTCTCAAAATGTCAAGGTAGAAACTCTGTGATCTCGTGGGTGTCAAGATGATCTCCTTCCTAGACATTATCAGTACACTTAAGCATTACCATAAAGGAATTATTACAGAGCAACCATCGACATCGAACTCGATTTGAAGCAAAATCAAATTAAGAAAATGAAGCAACCAAAAAAAACGCACTTCAAATTATAATCTGGCTAAGCTCACGATGCACCAAAAGAACGCGGTTTCGACCACATCAGAAATGAAGCCAATAACCATGGCGTAGATCTCAATCACCCCAACCTAACCAAGAAACCATGCAGTTGCAGAGTAACAAACCGAAGCTAAACGAGAAAAAGAATCAGAAAAAAAAAACTCCGGCATATCAAATGCGATACTCAACTCAGATCTGAACCATTTTCACCAGAAATAGGTCAAATTACGAAAAAATCATAAATGATCTAGCCCCTAAATAATTTAACCTGCCGAGACATGCATGAACAGAGCTCACTTTTACATACACATAGATATGAATCATCTACACGTATACGTATAACCTACCTTTTGGAAATCTTCAGGTGCAACACCAGGGAGATAGAAGCAATAAGCATTGAGGAAGAGTAAAGCACAAACAGATATCCAAATGTGGAAAGAAACTGGCCCTCTCCGACCCGCCATAACCTTTTCAGGATCTAGATCCGACTATCCCACTTTCTCTTCTCTTCTCTTCTCCTCTCTCTTCTTCCCTCTCTGGTAATGGTTTGCGAGGAGGTTGGGTTTTCTTTCTTTAATAAGAAAGCGCTCGCATTCACATACATTTGCGATCTGGGAATTTCCCGGACCTCTCTTTCGACTGATCAGAACCATTCTCTGCCGTCCGATCTTTAGAAATCCTTAGATCGTATGTTTTGACCATGCGTCGAATGATGACCAACTTTTTTTTCTTTCCATCGGAGGGTAAAAAAGTAAATACCAGTGACTCGGTGAGTCAACTTTCAACTTTGTATTTATTTTATTTTAATTTTTCTGTTTTGGTTTCTTACTTTTTAGATTTCAATCCCCATAAAAATAAAATAATTACTCTGACTAATTTAGTTTAATCACACAATAATTATAAAATCTTCCACTGATAATCTTTGTTAATTTTAATTTCAATTTTAAAAAACTTTAATTTTAGCATAAAGTATCAATTCGTAATATATAAACTTAAAATATTTTGTTACAACGCATTTATACTATATAAAATAATGTAAATTAAATAAAATAATTCGAGAATTTAATTTAAATTAGGTGCTAGAAATTTATGGTCTAGCACCTAATTTAAATTTAAATAATAATAATAATAATAATTTAATGAGGGCCCATTATTATACCATTGAATTTTATTTTTCTATATAATAAATTAATTATACCTTACAATAAATATAAAGTGTCAACATATATATATATATACAAGCCCAAAATATTTATAAAGCATTAATTACAACCATGATAATAATCATAATCATCATCATTGTATATATACATATATATATGTGTATATATAATTCCATATTCGTCGGTACACCTCATAAGAGAAAACGTGTCTCACATATAAAACATAATTTATGGAATAAAAATTATGGTACCTCAAAAATTATGACATATCCATGTATATATATTTACTATATATTTCTAAGTGATACACGTAATATTTTATATGTAAAAGTATTTGCTTTGTGTGTGTGTGTGTGTGTGTGTCTATATATATATATATATATGTATATATATATACATATATATATATATATAAAAGATATCACAGATCAACCAGAAACAAAAGTGTATTTATGTGTTCTATAGTTGGCGGTGGATTGAAAATGGCATACCAAACAATGTGATGGAGGGGTGAGATGAGACTGAGAGTGACACACCACCACAGCTTGCAAGATCAAAGTGGGCCGTATTATATCAATCCCTACGAGGACCTGCCGGAGGCACTCCTGTATAAGCACTCATGCATAATTACCGGCAATGTATTGAATAAATATATATATATATATATATATAAAATGTCAGTCTTGCCTTGCAATTTACTGCTAGTTAAAATTGTAAATTTGTAAAAATTTGGCGTGATAATACATTTCACCCACTAATGCCAATTCAAAAAAAAAAAAGACTAAAAAACCAATCCTCTGTTCAGAAGAATTCAAGAAAAGAGTTGACCTGAACAGACTAGTCCAAGAGAAAAGTGAGAGGTTATAAATCTGCAATGAATGGAACAATCAAGTCTAAGAATTCCACCTGCATTCTTCTTGAAAAAGTGATTCGATTGATAGAATTTGATACAGAGCTGCTAAAATACTACTGATCTTGAAAATGTAAAGCACAAACTTTTACCATTATCATCCGAGCAACAAAATCAAAAATCACATGGTGGATTACAGAGTAGTTTCTTACCAATCAGTAATCTGTTTTGATGTCACAACAGGCAAAAAATACTCTTTTGCCACTCACTCTCCCACCTTCTCCTTTCTCTAATCAAAACCAACGGATCACCAATCACGAAAACATTATTGCAAGCAGATATTTCCCTTTTACACAAAAACCTTATTGGGAAATAGCCATGACAAAATAAATTCCAAATGCAGTAAGTTTAAAACAAATGGGTATCGGTTTTTAAATGCCTCTATTCTTTTTTGTAATCGGCTTTTTATATGCTGAGGAATGAAAACCTTCTTCCCAGGCGAAGGATCCTCCTGCCTAACAGCCATTCCCACAAACAACAATTAAACCACCAAGCAAATATACCCAAAACTTTCAAGAAGGGAAAACAAGAAGAGGGTGAACAAAAATCGGCATGCTAGTTTTCCTCTTGTGTGTGACTAGGTGGTTCGAGCATTCTCACTGTGCGAGGAAGCATAAACTCGGCAAATAGAGGATAATGAGAGGAAGGATAGAACCCATCAATGTTATCACTCACAACTTCACACAAAACGGGAATCAGAGATCTGCCTCTGAAAAGAACCCAATCTACGTGTAGATCCTGCGTCTGACGGTCCCAGCAGAGGCAGAGTGCTCTGAGAATCAATTTTAAAAATTCAATGGCTCCCTGCTTGTCACCTGGAAATTAACAGACAAATATATGAGAATGGGAACATCACATATCGTAACCCTGTAGACATGGTAAAAAGAATACCTTTAAATCCATGATAAGTGCGTATTAGGGAAACGTTTTTCCTCACTCGTGCACTGGGCCATGCATCCCTCATGTCTCCTATCACACCGTGTTCCCTGCAGGCATGTATGGATAACAACCAAGAGGCATCTAGTCAGCCACTTGTGAGCAGCCCAACTTCAAAAAGTATAATTCCTAAACCATATTATTCTTCTTGATAAAATGAGAAATGTTAAAAAAGGCGGAGTTACAAAATGAGCAAGTACAAGAAATCTTTGAACAGGAACGGAATTGGATTCTGATTTTGATCTACAAGGAAGAGATGAAGAGAGATAATATTCCGGAAACTTGGCAGAAAAAAAAGGGCAATTCTGTCAAGGAACGACTGATAAGGTAGTTTTTAGATGAAGACAGACTCAACAAGGAGGAAAATATCTTTGCTCTACTTCACTTTTCAGGGTAACTGCAAGATAACATGACTGCTCTCTCTACGAGGCATTTAAGTTCCCTAAAATTTTAGAATCGTTGAAGTTCGTTTCATTTTGCACTGAGCCGGTGAGGTGAATATGACAAGGACCAGAACAAAATAGCATATCAAAAACTGAGAATAAAAAAATGGAAAAGGAAGTTTTTCGGACAATCATTACACTAATTCATAGACAAAAATAAAATCACTCTGAGCATAAGAAAAACGAGACCAAAAAATCATTTTGTGAAATCCTGTTCTAAATTTCCTGCCATTTTATCTCTTTGTAATAGCCAACTAATTCAACCTAATAAATTTATGAACCAAATTCCAAGCAGGAAATATGAACATGGTATTTCAATGACACCCAACAAAGAACTAATTATAACAAGTACTTAAATAATATTCTTTTGAAGAATACCTTGATCTTCCAAGTAGAAAGCGGCCCGTGGTTGATTCCTTTTGGGCGTTGAATCCTCCGCAATATACAACAGGCAAGCTAGGAGGTAAGGAAGCAATGTGTTGCCATGTGAGTAAAGCACTTCGTCTACGGGCACGAGGACTAAATTCATCCATGTTTGTATTCACTATCTGAAATGAGAAACCTGGTGGCTCAACTCCTTTTAGTTGAAATGTGTGGGCATTGTGTCAAAGAAACTAAATCATAATAGAGCAACAACAATAAAGAATCCACAAGAACAATTTTAGTTTGTCAAGCAAGATATGAAGGATATCGCCCATGTTGCAATACATGGAACTACAGAACCCCATGCTGTGCTTCCAGGGACAGAAGGAGACTCCGACAACCAAAAAGTTCCACCCTCTATCAGCTCTACCTTCATTAGTAAGAAATTGCTATTAGATCAGGGCATTGCGCCCATATTTGTTAACCTCAGAAAGATTGAAAGCACTTACAGATAGAATGTAAGAACTAATATGATACCTTTTCCTTGTCATAGAAGATTGTGCAATGTTCATCAGAAATATCTTGGGATCCTTTTCTTGATATTCCAAACTGATTATAACCTTGAGGATTCAAAAGAACCAGTCAGAAGAAAATTCCATATTCAGTAAATTTTTTGAGAAGAAAAAGGAAAAGACATATCATCAGAGTACCAAGAGAATATCACCCGGATACAAAAGCTCAACAAATTAGTTAAAATATCGATTAGGTCCCCCCAAATCCTCATTGAAAGAAAAGACTTTCCCTTAAAGCAAAAAATCACTTGTCTGAAACAATTGATCCCTAACTCTACTAAAATGAGAAATCAAGTCCCTGAAGGCCCTTCTATTTGTTCCATCCCAATGACCCAAATAGTAGCCAAGGAGATGAGAGAGATGCGCTTTTTCCTATGCTTATTACCCTGCCAAGACCAGAAGACCCATCGAGCCAGCATTTCATCTGGAAATAAAAGGATTTCCTTTCTAATACCAACATATTCAAGAACCCAAAATCTGGAAAAATATCATAGGAGAACAATAAAACCATCTTCTCATAAAAACTAATAAATCAACCTCATCGAAACATGTGAAATAAACATAAAATTAGTAACATTTCATTTCATATCCCTTTTGCAGCAGACATACAATAGTCAGAAATGAGAGGTTTATTTTAAAGGAAAAAAAGTTAAAAGAAAAGTTACAGAAACTGTCTTTGGAACAGACGAATTCCACAAAAAAAGTATGGATTTCCATTGCAAATACATACTTTAATCGACATTCTATACGTAAAAATGTGATTTGCAAATGAATTTATTTGTTTTCCTTTGTAATTCATTTACCATAGACACAGTGTACCAAAGAAATTGGACAAAGCCTAAGTGAAAAAATTAAGACCACCAAAGCCTCCTAATCAAGCAACCAAGTAACTCTCAGGCTTCTGTAAGATACCTAAAACATGATTCCCTTTTTCTTCTCACAAAAGAAACATCATAATGCCGTTGCTAGTATACAATTATTCACTCGGTAAACATATTAGCAATTATCTGGACCGATCTTAGAGTCTGATATCTGCTTATTTTTATGGGTGTAATAGAGAGAAGTGAAAGCCCTATGAAGTCAGTTTCTTCCCTCATAGACTGCAAACAACCTTTGTTGTTCAGCTGTTACATCCCTAAATGTTATGGTACTTATTAGATACTTAGGTTTCCTAAAACTTGATAGATGTATGTCACCATTCATTCTCAAATATGCAGACATCATCTTCCAGAATTCACAGCTTCGATTAGATATTCAAAGAAAGGGAAAAACAGAAATTACCGGCATGTAGGCCCCAGAAGAATAATAGTCAAGCTACTTATGGTAATCAAGTAAAGTGCGATTTTTCTCCCCCAAACATTTTGCCCTTATATCCCACTCATTTTGCCATGTAATAAATGAGTCTCAAATAGTCATGGAATTCCCCATTCTTCTTGAGCACTATAATCTCATTCTTCTCTCTTTAAAATTGTATGATTTGAATAACAAAGCCCGGGATAGTTTGAAGAAGTCATAGTCCCAGGCCTTTGCTGCAAACAAAAAAATGTCCATTTATTTAACTAAAATATGTTGTATTTATCATTAATTAGCTTGCCTGATAAAATCACTTCTTGTCATTTGTAGTATACGAGGATGTAACATTCAATCTTGCTTACACCTGACTGGGAGGGTTAAGGTAGGGGACTGGATTGTGTTCCGTAGTTTATTCATTTAAGCACATTAGAACTATCCTAACTACTCTATTTAATTGATAAAAGTTATCAAAACAAAATCCAATCTCTCACAATTCAAAGAAAAAGCATCCACTAGTTTGTAAACTTTTTTAACCTTGTGGTAGGTAGTGAAGATTCTTAACCTGAACAAAAACAGATGGCTGAAACTGTTTGAGGAACGGATAGTTGAAATTACCATAATAAGATAAAAACTGAGCATATACTGCAATAGAGATTTCTCTTTCGGAAAATTCATGACTAGCTACATACAACAAAATGGACAAATCCAAAACTTAGACCCATCTAAGCCTGGAAAAATTTAAGATCAAGAATGTTTTAAGAATCAAAGTCTACATTCAAACAACGGTTAAAGCTAAAAACCTTCTTGCTTTAGGTTTGACAATTCAGAGATCATTCAATTTAGAGTTTTTAGTTCTTGTTAAAGAACAAATAATTATAATAAATAAACATCAGATTACTTCACCTGGCAAACCCTGCTGAAGAAAATCCAGTTGTGATTTTACGCCTGAACCAGAGAAACAGAATATCAAAATCAAGAGGACCAAAAGCCTATGCTAGTCTTACTTTAAACACATCCAATGCAAATATCTAGAGGAAAACAAGTTGCTTAAGAGCACGAAAAAAACTTGAACCGATCTCAACACTCTTCAAAAGACTATTCCGAAGCACAGTAACCACTCTTAAAACCTCAAACCAAGTTTAGAAAAATTTCCAGATCACTTGCCAAAAAATTAACCACAAAACTTCATTACTCCTCAAAAGAAGAAAAAAAAACCACCTCCAAAGCAAAAAATCAAGAGAGACTCGGATCACCAATTTGAGATAAACAAACTATGATAAACCTAAGATCCATAGAAATTTGCATATGCACGAACAAAAAACATATAAAATCGATAGAGCAAGACACCTTGTTGAGTACAGAGGATGATAGGGAGTAGCTGGTGATGACACTGAGACACAAATCCCTCCTCTTCTCCCATGAATTCGGGCTATCTTCCGGTTGATCTTCATGAAGATTGAAAGTCATCACAGTCAAAGAAACACTCATTTTCTCTCTCCCCCCAAATCTCCACTCTTAAACACTTGTGTCTTCAGAAAGCAGTAGAGAAGACCGCATGATCATCGTCCATTGATCAGAGAGTGCATTAGGAAGGAAAAAATCTTGAGAAACAGTAATGGTATATTCTAACCTTGTCAGCTTAATACTAAGGCGAAAATGGAAGCCAGTGATGTGCCAGGGAGATTTTGTATTTGGAGAAACATGAGCAGAAAAAAGAGGGAAGACGGGGGTCTTCCAACTATGGCAGTAGATGTCTGAACTCTGAAATCGCGCACGTGTGAAGAAATTTTTTTAAATATTATTTTTAATCTTTACGGTGGGTTTTGACCGCGCACGTGCGAGGTCAAACAACGTGACTACTTTAAGGATGTGCAGGCACGAAGTGAGTTTGGGGCTTGGGTTTTTTGGTCTTTTTGCTCGTACTTTCGGCCCATGTATGTTTTGGGTTTGAAACCCAATAGGTTTAGTTTTATATCGCATAATTAATATATAATATAAAATAGATAAAATTAAAAAAGAATATTATAATTTAGAGTAAATTTTATATTTAATTCAAATTATATATTTTTTATTTGTCGAAATATCATTTTAATATAATATAATATATATTAATATAAATAACCGTTGGATTAAAATATATTGATTTTCATTGAATGCAATAAAATATAATTTTTTATATTTTTTAATATATATATATATGCTTACTAAAAAAAAACTAAATTTTTGTGCATTTCTCATTTTTTTTATAATTTTACCAAACATTTCAAAATACAACCAAATTTTTACGAAACACTCATTTTTTATTAAATAAAATAAAATTCCACTATTTATATATATTTCGTTTATTTTTAAAATAAAAATATAAATCTCATGAATTTATAAATTTCACTTTTTAAAAAATACACATCTTATTTATGATCAAATTATTAATTAATTAATTAATTTATATATTTAATTATTTTTTATTTTATAAGAGATCATGAATTTCTAATATAAATTTTTAATTTTTTTTTCAAAAAGAAATCATAGTAGACAGCTAATAATAAAATTAGAAAGAAAAGGACAAAAATTGTGGGACCCACTGCCCTGTTTCAGTTGACATACTACGTTGTTGGCTTCACCCAACAAAATTGATCTGGAAAAAGAAACGTGAAATAAAAGCTCAAACAACAATTCAGCTTAAAAGCCAGTAAGTCCTTTTGCAGCCTGTTTTCATGTCCTCTGGTTATATTTCCCAACATGATATCACCAGAAATTCTACAGCTTCTCTAAATTACCATGCCATTTTCTACACTATTCTATGGCAATTCAGTCACTCTATACAGAAATCAAACATTGCGTAGTTATCGGATTACTGCCGAGTGTGAATTTTGGTAGGCATTACTGTAACAACCATTGAATCGAAGATTCAAAAGCATACCGAAGATTGCATAAATGAAAAGCCAAGTTTCAGGTTTTGTTCACAGCTGAATAGCAAGTTCTTCTAATTTGGAGTAACAACTGGCAAACAAATCCGCCCCGACTCGTGCTATCTACTTTTCCCTCAAATAAATTTATTATGGTAAGGGGATTTATTTCACAACAACTATCACCTGTACTCTTACGATGAAGAGTTCTTCAGAACCCACTCCACAAGAGTTGCAATTCCGAAACCTGTTGCTGAACGCTTCTTCTCATTCCACACAGGGCCGGCTAAGTCAATGTGCATCCATTGAACCTTTTCATCAACAAACTGCGAAAGCATGGTTAATAAGTTTTAGAATCAGCTGATAACTCCATGTACAAGGGAAGAGAACACACATATGAATAGATGTATATGTAAATGTATTATTAATACACGCCCATATTCCTGTAACATGCTACATAAAAGTGGGAGAACATTGCTGAATGCAGTTTTAGGATAGGTCATAAATTGTAGATAAGTGAATGTGTCAACAGCCTCACTGACAATCATTTGATCAGTCTAGTAAGTTACTACAAATGTTTGATTCGGTACTTCATACATACATATATATATGAGAGGGAAAGAACAAGCAGAATATGTAGACAATTGAAATCCAAGAAATAGAGTTGAGAAATTTTGAGCAGTATATACCTGTTTCAAGAACAGAGCTGCAGTAATAGCACCACCCTGACGGCCACCAGTGTTGACCATATCAGCCACTCCAGATTTCATTGATTCCCAGTAACTGTCCTCCAATGGCAACCTCCAAAATTTTTCTCCAGTGACCTCTGAGGCTGCAAAAACCTCCTTTGCCAGGTCATCACTAGGTGTAAAGGCACCTAACAAAGAAGAGTAAACAACCATCATTAATTGCAACGAATTATAGAGGGTACAAATTAGAAAAGAGCTTGGCAATTTCTCATTTTCCATTTTTTTACAGCCAGGACAAAACCAAACCGGGCGTGTAACCTCATCCACAATTCCATGGATTCCTGATATATTCCCATATATATGCTTTATGTGCAAAGTCATTCAGACTTACCTCTGCTCCAACCAAAAACACTCATTACAAAAATATGCTTATTGTGTTCTTGTGTCTCATTGACAAGTAAATGAAATCATTCCCCCTAGTACCCCCCTTCCCTTCCCCTCTCGTGGCCGCATATAGGCATCCAACCATGTTCCAACCAGTAAAATATTCAGAAATAAATTATCCGATTAGTAATATTTATTCAAAATCTTAAAAACCCGCAAACCGCAGCATGAATTTACCAGCAATTGATGGCCCAAGAGCAACAACACAGGCCCCAGTCAAGGTTGCCAGGTCAATTATCTGCAAGATAGTTTACATGGTGTTATGGCATAATACTAAAATATAAACTGAACATGAATATAGATTTGAAGTACTTCTGCTCTTGCTTATGCATTTTTTTCCTTTTCCCGTTTACCCATTTCACTAAGGTC
>NW_019014646.1:1508524-1533424 GCF_000150535.2 Carica papaya | reverse complement strand
ACAATTATATTTGTAAAGTTTTTAACATCTTCATTTATAAATGAGGATGGCGTTATTCTCTTCGTCGAAGTACAAACGACGTCGCATCATGTAAATCAGAAGAATTACACGTGTTACTGGGTTGGTAGCTTCGATGCTTCCCCTGTCAACCTTGGATTCCATATTTGGGTCGGAGTCAATCTGACACGTGACTCACCATGAGTTTTATTTATTTATTTATTTATTTTTAATAATATATTAGAGATATATATATTTTTTATTATTGTTAATTTAATTAATTAGTTAAAATTTTGAATTATTTTTTAAATACTTAAACATAAATTAATTATTTTAACTTTTTTTGTTAAAATTAATAATTATTAGTATTTGAAATAAATAGAAATTATCGATAATCAAATTGTAATAAATGTAAAATTTTAAGAACTAGCAAATTATATTTTATTACCAAATATTTCTCTCTAAAATACTAATTAATTATACTAAGATAAGCTCATTAAGTTAATAAAATTTCTCTAATCGTGATCTAAAACACAAACAAATTAAGCAAGTAATTAGATGTGAAATGTTAGAATACACCCCTTTTACCTAATCTAATTTACAAAAGGCAATGACAAGAACGAACACTTGCGAGGAGACTCAAAGAAAGGTGCATGGATATGACACTTAGAGTAGATGACTCACCTAATTAATGGCTAATTATACTTTTATTAAATAAAATTAAGTTAATTAGGAGACTAAGAATTCACATAAACCAAATTAGGAAAAGGGTTCGATTTGATTTATTTATTTTTTTTAAAAAAAATTGGTTTTTAAAAATATTTAATTATAGTTTTAAGCTTAATTGGTTTTTTATTTTTTAATTTTTATAATTAATTGATTTAAATTATATATATATTATATTGTCACAAAATAATACCACTTTAGAAAATTATTTGTCTCTAATCTCGCATTTATTATTATTATTATTATTTTTTACTTGGAAAAATTTAGATTAAAACTATGTGCATCAAATTAATTGACATAATTATTAATTTTGTAAAGATATATCACATAATTTGACCTATTTATTTATTTATTTTATAATAATTGATTTAATTATAACAACCCGTGTTATTTTTTTTTTAATAATTGATTTCGTACACTCCATAATTGAATATAAAATGTATAGTTTATATACACTAAAGCTCTTGCTATAATATTCACAGACTTACATGCACCGTACCAATCATTTAGGGGTACGTATATATTTATAATTATAACAATTTTCATCTATGACCCCCGGCACATGTCATGGATATATCATATACATATATATATAATGTTTGATTTTTAATTTTAATTTTTGATAAATTTTCATTATAGGGTAGCAAATTTTGAAGACTTCAAGCAATTAATAAAGGGTTTTTTTTTTTAAATTGCAAATTTGAAATGTATAGATTTTATTTGTAAATTTATACTTGTTTTAATTAAAAAATTGCTAGAGTTTTTTATTTAAATAATAAACATTAAATTTATATGCAATTAATTGAAATAAAATATTTTAAATTTTATTATTTTTGAGTTAATTTTGTATGTGTTCTTGATATTTTACATGAAAACTCAATTTCTAATTATTTTTAAATATAATTCGTACTTATTGTATATATTCTTGATAAAGTTATATAATATTGGTTTTTTTTTTTTCTATTATATTTTTACTTGTTTTAAAACTTATATAACTTTCATATGTAAATATAAATTAAGAAAAAAAATATTCCAATAATATTTCATGCAATATTTTATTATATTAAAAATTAAGTTTGTATGTTTAATTTTTTTAATTAATTAATTTATTAATTATCACATATGATTAATTAAATTTATATTTTATATAAAGTAATAGTTTTTTTTTTTGGGCTTTCAATTATTATCCTCTCATACTTTTTATTTTGAATTTATTTGCAAATTTAAAAATTAATTATTTGTAATTATTTTTATATAATTAACGTAACAAAACCCACATAATTATATGCAAAATATATTTGTCTCCATCATCAGATTCCTCATCAATCACACTTACATGCAAGATTAGCTTTAAACTTCTTGTTAATTTGTCATAATTAGTGGTTAAATATTTAGATTATTAAAACTTAATATTGGTAATTTATTATTTATATCATATTTAAACTCCCTAAACTTTTGTTATTATCTTAATAATAATGTAATTAAAATTACTATTTATCTTAGCTATATTATCATAAGATTATATAAATTAATTCAAAAAAAATATATATATATATATAACCTACTAATAATAAGATAATTTAATAATCAAAACTCTTTTATTTTATATAAAAATTACAAATTTAAATTTTACTGACGGTGAAATACTTTCTAGTTTATATATATATTATAAATTAATTAATTTATAATATTTAATTATGATACAAAATTTATTTTACTATTATATTGATAGAGTTATATGATTAATTTTTAAAATTTAATGTTTTTTATATAATTATAATAATTATTTTGTAATTTTGTTCGCAGTATTTATTTATTTAATTTTTTGTAATAAATAAAAGTATGATTAAACTTTAAAGCCAATCTGCCACCTAATTTCTCGGTCTTTATCTACAGAAAAATAAATAAATAAGAAATTATCAAATAAGAAATGGGTGAAAGCAAAATCATCAAGTAATTTGAAAATCCCGTGCCGACCGGAAGACAAAGAAAGAGAAAAGAAATCACCACCAGAATCAACTGGCTACAGCCGGTAAATATACTCTTGGAAACCAGTTCTTCCGGTTATTCGAAATAAGTAAAGAAGGCCCCCCAATCTTCTTCTCCCTCGCTTTCACTGATTCGATCTTTACTTCTCTCTCTCTCTCTCTCTCTCTCTCTCTCTCTCTCTCTCTCTCTCGCGTTCCTGATAGGAAATTCACTATCTAGTTTTAGATCGACATTGTTCTTCAGTGTTCTGTTGAATTCACACTGTCCATTTTCTTGCATTTTCTTTCGTATTTTATATTCCATTTTCTCGGGAAAAAGAAGCATGGGAATTGTAAAGGATTGTGTCAGCTTTTTCCTCCATGTGGAGTCACTGAAACGATACAGTTTCAAACACCCACTTTTCTTTTGAGGTAAGTACATCTCTCTCTCTCTCTCTCTCTCTCTCTCTCTCTCTCTTTCTCTCTCTCGTTTTACACAATGCAGAGTGGAATCTCTGTGTTTCGAGGCTCGTTTGAATTGCTTCCAGTGAATATACAATGAAAAGTCTTTTTGCTATCAGCTGTATATAAAGCATGTAGGCTAGCTTTGCGAAAGAAAGTGAAATATTTTATTGAATTTAGTTTTCTTCCTGCTTTTCTAGGGTACTGGAGCTTGGCTGGAGCTTGACGATACGGTAAAATGGGGGGTTTTAGGGGTCTCTGTGAGGTGGGTGTTGCTTGATTTTGAGGATTAGTTGGTCGGTTCTTCAAGCTTCAGGTGAAAACCAGTGGTGTAAGTGTAAATTTATAGAGTTTGAGGTAGAAAACGTGGATATTTTCCTAGGAGCTCCAAGAGGCTATTTGATGATGTATTGCTGTTAGATAAATAATATTTGAGATTTAAGCTGCTTTTAGCTAATTTCAGCGTATTGTGAAGGGAAAAATGTGGGGTTCGATTGAGATTATATGTTGGTTTGGGATGATTTTTAAAGCTATTTCTGGTAATGTTATGGATTCAATCTAGCGGACGAGTAGGTGAACTGGAAATTTTGGGGGTTTTGAGGGAAGAAGGCTGATCTCCTGTAATATTTGCTTATTTGAAGAGAATTGTAATCCATGTCTGGTGGTCCGAGGGTGAGGTCTATGAATGTGGCTGACTCAGAGGGAAGACATGTCTTGGGACCTGCTGGGAACAAGGCTGGGTCATTGACTATGCTTAAACCGGCCTCGAAGCCTTTAAGAACGGTTGAGAAATCACCCATGGAAGTAACAGTTGCTGAGGAGAAGAAAGCTCATCCATCATCTACTGTTACTGCATTTTCTCCTAAAAAGCACTCCGTTAGTGTTCCTTCAGTGCTGCGGCGCCATGAACAGTTATTGCACTCTAATTTATCCTTAAATGCTTCGTGTTCATCCGATGCCTCTACAGATTCATTTCATAGTCGAGCATCCACTGGTCGGTTAACCCGGTCATATAGTGTTGGGAGTAGGAGGAAGCTATGTCCATCAAAGCCAAGAAGTGTTGTTTCTGAAGGTGGCTTGGAATCTCCACCCAATGGTTCACAGAATGAGAAGAGATGTGCATGGGTTACGCCAAATATTGGTGCGTTCTTATCCATTGGTCTTGAAATGATTTGTTATTGTTGAGTGCAGATATAAAATGAATCTTGTTCATTGGTTAATGTTCAACAGAAATAATAGTCATTTAAAGCTAACCAGAAATGGATTTGTTGTTAATATGGTTGTACCATTTCTGAAATGAAAATATAATTTATGAAAATGAAAGTCGGGTTCTTGAGTATCTTTTTACTGGATTGAGTCTTTCCGTACAGCCTGTTTTGGGACTAGTAGGTGTTGAGTAATGAGTTCAAATAAATTGATATCTTGTACATTTTTGCCAAACCTGATCCAACTTAGTGTGGTTCAGACAGGTTCATGGCTTCCAAAACTTGTAGGATTACTGAGGGCCTAAATTTTTTTATCTACAGTATGAGGAGCATAATGTGTGTTAATATGAAACTGGGTAGTTGCAATGAGTTATGAAATGGGAACCTCAAGCTTTTTATTGTTGGTTGCAAGATCCATATGCATTTTGAAACCAATGTTATCATTTTAATTTTTCACCATAGGAACCCACTGAAAGGACATCTGTCTTGTCGCTTGCAATGATTAATTTTTCCAGGCATGTATGGCATATGCATGCAAATGTAAAAAGTATGTACAAAACTGTTTTATTTTAGCATCATATTTGTTAGTAAAGAACATATTTTCTCCTTATTTCAATTTTGTTTCTCAATAATTTGGATATTTTGAGCCAATTGCACTTTGTGTATCATGCATTTGATCCATGTTTCTTTTCTTCTTGCTGGTGAAAACTAGAGATATGTTTATCGTAAATCTAAAATTACATCCCCTCATACATTCAAATCTTGAAATGAAGGAATACGTATTAATGCACAAAATGCTGAGTTGCATACGTAAGTTAATTGTGCTCACCACTTTGTTACAACTTCATCGAGGAAACTGATTCAAGGTGTTAACGGTTGGTTGAGGCTTGTTTGAATAAGGCGTTGACTATTTGTTGTATGTTGAAATCAGATCCATGTTATGCTGCTTTCCATGACAAAGAATGGGGAGTTCCAGTGCACGATGACAAGTATGCCACCCTATTTGTTTGCATTGAAAAGGAAATAGTTTCCTGATTTAGAATTCCACTCGGAACACTGTTTGAACTATGTTCATGTTTATGCAGGGGATTATTTGAGCTTCTCGTACTTTCTGGTGCTTTGGCTGAACTCACATGGCCTACAATTCTAAGCAAAAGGCACATTTTTAGGTATTATTTCTGTCAAATTCCCATCTTGTTCTTTGTTTATGCAGACCCATCTCTCAAGAGTGTATTTACTATGTTAAAGTCACAATCATTATTACTTTCCCCTTTCTTGATGTCTTCAGTTAGTGTTGTTGTATGACAAGTGTGCTCTTATTCAGGGAAGTTTTTGCCGATTTTGATCCCGTTGCAGTCTCAAAATTTAATGAAAAGAAAATAGTAGCACCCGGGACTGTTGCCTCATCCTTGTTATCCGAACTTAAGTTGCGCGCGGTCATTGAGAATGCACGCCGAATTTGTAAGGTAGGATCTTTCTTTCTTTTTCTTTGATTTTTTCTAACTCCCTTCTGAACCCTTGTTTGAATTAACTTTTTCTTCACGTCCCCACCAAAAGATGGAGAACAAGAGGTAGAAAAACAGTGTTTACCTTGTATTATAAGAACTTTTGGTTCATAGTTCTCAATGATTTCTTCCATTATCTGGATGCTAACGGCAGAATATTTACATCAACATACAATGAATCTTGTCAAAGTAAACCTGGTTGAATTGAAAGGTTAAATTTTTTTATAGCATTTTGCTGTATTGCAAAATGATAGAACCCGTAAAAATAATTCATTTGCAAGTAGGATCACTTTGTGTAAATTTTCTGATGCATAGTACCTGGTTGGATCATTATACCCTTAATTTAGTTCGAAGATTAATTGAGCTATTTTATCTTGATTGTACTGGAAACTTAATGACACATAAGACGATAATCAACAATCATTTTGATCAGGTTGGTTCGGTAAAAAAAAAAATTGTGGTCCTGAAACTTAAGTATTTTGTATGAACCATATAAACCATAATACAACAGCAGTGTGACTTGATGTCCTTGTGGCTATTTTTAGCATTGACTTAATTATTCCTTTCCTCTGGATGCCAGCTCAATTAGTCAATTTCACAAGTTGACCACCGGCCTTCTCTTTTGATAAAGAAAATGGGTAAACTACATTCTACATTTTTATGCCCTGTGTTTGGTCTTATTGCCATTAAATCCTTGTAGAGTTCTTTGTTTTCTGTAAAATTTTGATTTTTTAGATGGCACTGTAGGTATCTAAACTTTTAGGCATGAAATTTTGGAAGTTCAAACTTTAAAGAAAAATCAAAATTAGAGAGAAGAAAAAGGTTGAGATAATGAGTTGAAGCTAATGGTTTTATATAGAATGAGAGAAAATATACACTCCTTAGTTGCTTTGATTATGATTGCAACTAACTTTTTGCAGGTTTTGCTGATGCCAGGTCGTAGACGAGTTTGGTTCATTTGACAAGTATATCTGGAGCTTTGTAAACCACAAGCCTATAGTTAGCAGATTCCGATATCCTCGGCAAGTACCTGTTAAAACTCCGAAAGCAGATGTCATTAGCAAAGATTTGGTAAAAAGAGGATTCCGGAGTGTTGGGCCTACAGTCATCTACTCTTTCATGCAGGTGGCTGGGCTAACAAACGACCATCTCATCAGTTGCTTTAGATTCCAGGAGTGTATAACCGCCGCAGAACGGAAGGAAGAAAATGGGATCAAGGATAAGTCTGCGGATAAGAAAAACGATGACACAAATGAATCAGAATTATCGATATCCATTGACAAACTGACTTTCTCCTCGGAATGATGAATCAAGGACAGTCTTGGTTATCGCCTGATGGAGCTCCAGGTTTCAGTCATCAGATCTACCTGGTTCAGGGTTACTTTTTGGTCGTTACTAAATGTGTTATTTTGTGTATAAAACTCGATGAAGTTGCTACTTGTAGTGGATTATTAGACTGTAGATTACTGAAAATGAATTAAAATTAACTGGTGATTTGTGCTTGTGATGGGGACCCTTTGAAAACGAGGCGGTTGATGTACAATTTTTTGCAGAGTTGTTGAAACGGTCAGTGGGTAGAAATGATCTAAACAAGGGCATTAGGAGAAGCAAAATTTGCTGTAGGATCTATCGCCATCAGGTTTCACAGGCCTTTAAAGTTATGGAGTGGGGCTTGTCGATGGGGGAAAACAAACCCCAGAATTTGCTGGACAGCTAGAGCTGAAATGGGTATTACCAGTCTTATTTTTGTGCTTTTAATGGTTGACAGTAATGGAGTGGGGGCACAATGTTCAATTGTCTTGTCCCCATAGGATGGAGTAGGACTCTTAATCATAAGACACATTTGTGGAGTTGGACCCTCATTGACAGATGGTGTAGGGTATTCCCTGTCTCCTGTGCTCTGTCTTGGAAAATATCTAGGCACTGTCTCTACATTCTTACCAAACAGAGAAGCAACTTGGAACGAAATGTCTGTAGATCCCTGCACAAGCAGAAGCTATTTCCTTAGAATAGGACCAGTAGAATTCATAGGCTTGAATTAACAACTCGTAAAATAGAAGTAAACAGAAAGACTTACCTTGTTAAATCAAAGCAGAATTGCAACTCAACTGCCCGGAAGTTGAATTTTGCTGCCTCACAAGATGCTCTGAGTTTACAATGATACAGATTCTATTCCAAGTCTGGTAAAGGGATTCTGTAATTGAATAAGTTCGAAATTGCTACTGAATTCCATTCATGTGTGAAATATAAGTCAACTTATAGAAACATAAAAAGCAAGATCCATAAACTGGTTACTGGTTCTCACATCCGTTCACCGTTCTTGTTTGAGATCCCGGACATATAGAACTTATCCCAAATTGCATGTTTGACTGTTGAGAGTTGGTCTGAATGCTTGAAGGGTGGGTCATTTTGGTTCATTTCTCTTTATTTTTTAATCAAAGAATTAATGAACCGTAGAGAAACCAAGAGCCAAGAACTTCTCTATTGTTCTACTATTACTCTGCTCCAAACAAAGTCAAGAAGGTGTACAAATACCTATTATACAACTGTTTACTAGAAGCTACAGAGAATAAAGATACAAAAAGGAAAAAAAATCAAACCTGACAACCAAATCATTTTATAGAACAGCTGCATCGTTTTCATACAAGGCCCACGAGTGATAATTTTATGATACTCTGTGTGAGGTAATAGTTTTCAGCAGGGCTTGATTTCGAATCCAATGCTGAGCAGAGTTCGAGCTGATTCAATTGCTTTCTCACCTCCAAGGTCCAAGGCCTCACCGGTCAATTCACCTTCTGTGCCCAGTGACCACTGGGTTGATGATTTTTGGTTCTGGGCTGTATCAGTTTTTTTAAATGGCAGGTTATTCATGGAAACAGGAGCAGCCGCAGCAACAAGAGGAGCACTAGGCAAACCATGTCGCTTCTTTGGTACAGGCATGTCATGGTCATGTACACCCTTGTATGTTATAATAACAGCACTTGTGTTATCTACAGCTGTCTCAATGTGTTTACGGACCGGACATCCAGCAGAGGTGCATCTGTAGTAATTCCTGAAAATTCATTCAATTTGCAAATCAAAACAGAGAGAAGAGGTTTTACATGGATAGGGTCAGAATTGGAAGGTAAAACTCACATGAAAGAATAAACATGCAGCTCCAAAAGTTCGGGTTAGGAGAAAAGTAAAGCATATTGCATGACTATTATCTGAGGATTATCATCACTAGTAAAGGATTTGAACCCCATAATTAAATTCCACATATGGAGACCTTTGCCACTACAGAGAGATGTAGTCAAGGTCTGACTCTTTTAACGACACTATGTTCTTTCAAAGTCGTTCTTAAGCTTGTGCAGTAGCAAACAGCTGAAAAGAAAAGACAACCTTCAAAATTTGGCTAGAGTTACAGCAAACTTCTAAGAGTGACATGAATGACATCTAAAGGTGCTCAAAGAAGGGAAGAGGTAGGCTCTACAGCTAAAAAATTTATTTCTAATCAATTCTTTGTTTGGAAAAATGAATTACCTTATGAACTTGTTTGGAATTTTATTTTTTATACTTGGTCAAATATGAAAACATAGCAATTCAGTTCCAAAAAAGAAATGAAACAACACATTTCAAGTTTCACCAGAATTAATGGAACTTGGAAATGAATTATGATGATTTAAAAGATAGCTATTTAGGGTTTAGTTTCTAGCTTAGGAAAGCATCTTGTGTAATGCTAAAAGTACTTCACATAAGTAAAATTTCCAACTGCATTCCATAAAAGCAAATCCTTGTTTACAAATATGAACATAGAATTTGATCTAACTTAACCATGTTTCAAAACTAAATTTACATGGGTTGGCTGCAAATGACCTTTGCCTCTTGTTTGGCATTTTCAGAACTGATAGTACATTGCCACTTAAACTTGTCATTTGTAGTGCTCTAATATTTTTCCTAAATTCTACTTCAACCAAATTACACTTTAAATAATTTAGTGACAGAAAATTAATTGATAACATGAGGATGAGAAAATTTTTAGGCAGATCCTTCTGTGATGTAGCACGGCACTCAGCAGAATAGAAAATTAAAAAAAAAAGAGATAAAAATTAAAATTAAAATGCTAATCCCCAATAAGAGATTCACAGGACCCAAAAGAAAAACAAAATCACAGGGTTGTGAAGCAGCCAACCATGAGATAATGCACATACAATTCATACCGAGATAACACGCAGACAATTCTCTCCATAAGCACTTCCAGAGGGGGAACAAAAGTCTATCCATAATCAGTCTGAATATAAATAGGCCATCGCCCATATATTTATAGTGTCTCTAGATAACTAAACTCTTATGGTATAGCTAAAACATCAAAAAGGAAATGAACAGTCTAGGAAATCAATGCCGTAACAAAAACTAAATGAAGTTTCTAATTAATTCATAAACTGCTAAACTACTTGATAATTCCTAAGCAAGCAAAACATGCCTAATAATATATGAAGACCAAAATTACATGATTATTTCTTAAAGTTGTAATCCTTCCATTTCAGTGTTTTATTGTTCTGCAATATTTTACCCTTGACAGAAAGAGCAAAAAGATGAATAGACCATAAAAGCAAGTGGTATACATCTTGTTCTAGTTCCATCTTGAGGTGGATAAACATACTCCGCCATTTCCACCTAACCTCTTTCAGAAATGCAAGTTTACATGATAAGAGGTAAACCCATGCAGTTTACAATTCCAACATAAACCAACTAAAATCTTGTAGACATGGTTGAAAAATAAAACCCTAAAAACGAACAAGTATAATAATTTTTTGTTGGGCTAAAACATCAAACTTACAATTAAAAAGACCAAGACAGTCAAATCACCTGGGGTTAGGATTTCCCTTAACCATCTTCTGTCCGTACTTGCGCCATCTGTATCCATCACCAGAAATTCCCACATCACCAGCTGCATGCACAACAAATTTTGGCTTCTTCCCAGGTTTCAAGAGATCCGGGCATGCTGAGTTACCCTTTTTCAGTCTGGTCACGAAGAAGAAAAGAATGTTGAGTCAGATTATATTCCACAATGAAATTAAGAAATATAGGATCAGTTCCACAGAGCTAAAATAATGGGCCAACTTGCCTTTTTTTGGCTTCTAGTTCATTAATCTGCTCCTCCTTGACTTCTATTTCACCACTCCCATCAGATCCACTCGAATTCTGCCTTTTCCTTTCAGGAATTATAGGGATTTCATGCATAGGTACTTTTGTCGATGTGGATGGATCTGAATCACTAAGCAACCTAATAGGCTGTTCCGTTGCAGTATCCCCTAAAGCAGGCGCGGCAGATGACAAAAGCCTATTTTCTTTCATGCAGTTATTCTTTCGAGGTGGATCATGACTATGCATCCCTTTATTAACAACCTCTATGACATGGCCTGAATGATCAGAGCACTCAATTTTTTTAGCTGAGCAATTGGAATATGTGCATTTGTAATAGCTTCGGGAACCCTTTGGACTTTTCACTTGTTTCTGACCATATTTTCTCCAGTTATAACCATCAGAGCTAGGCGTCTTAATTATAGGAACAACAGTAAGAGTTTTAACTTTTGAAGAATTTAGCTGGTCATCTTCTGGCATGCATACACTGTTAGCTTTCTGGGGGGCCAATCTTTGTTCTTGTACAGTTGGACTTGGAGCAGATGATATAGATTGTGTAACAGAAGTTGGTGATAATTCAGACAAGGAAGTTGTACAGATAGAGGACTGTAGTTGATTTTCTGGCTGTGCTTCACCACCCTGAGGTGTTGCACCCGCTAAATCTTCCTGGTGAATTTCCCTGGCTCTCTCCTGAAATAAATAAACAAAAATGAAGTGAAAAGATTCAAAACCATGGAATCATTATTTCCCAACAAACAATATTATAGCTTTGGTGAAAATTAACCAGGCTTTCAACAGGATGTTAACTGTATACCAATCAAATACAGGATTGGCCTACAGGATACCAACTGTAAGGGCCTAACCTCATCTCTCAAACTAGCTGAGTGAGTGCAGGCCTGATGCATACATGACTAATAAATAGGTTTGAACACAAACAACAAATTAGTTATCCTGAGTTTAAAATACCTTTAAAACATTGATAACTTTTCGACAAAATACCAAATAGCTAAAAGAGACATAAGAAACAAAATATTGATCATATAGAAAAAGCAGTCTGATAACCAAGAAACAGTATATGCAGTAAAAAAATTGATTAGATGGAAGCGCCACCCCTACAAATCTACGTAGCAAATTATTTGAACTGGTTCTCGTATGGGTTTGCTTGGATTCATTTTGGTTCTCAATCCAGATCTAAAAAGTAGGGACCCTGAATTAAGAAGAACTGGGACAAGTTGGTGGAGTAGGATTCTAAGATAGTGAGGAAAAAGGTACAGAGAGAGAGTGAAAAGTTTACATTATAACAAGCACTTCCTCCCAAATTGAGATTACTCACAGGTAAAAGGGAAAAGGTAGGTGTCCAAATGAGGAACAAAAGTCCGTCAAACAACATTTTCTTTCTTGGAGCTTAAATGAATATTGATTACCTTCTTTGAAAATCTATAATACATAACTCAATTATTTAAGAATTGTAACAGAAGCATTGCTATTTTTGTTGTAGCTATGAAAAAGGATTTGAATCCTAGAATTCTTCTCATAGAAAAAGAACAAGAACCTTTAGAGCAGAATGGATTACTAAATTACTACTTATGATCCAAGTGATGAACATACTAAATGTTTGAATCAAGAATGTACCAAGGAAATCCATCCCTCTGCAAACAATAAATTTAGCATACATCATATTTCATCCCTGTACCCTGTACCACATTCCGTACTAAATATTTGGTAACTATTGGTGCAACAGAAAAAACTTGTAACTGGCAAATTTTTCAGAAAGCGACTGCCAATTCAGACAATATACCATATGTGCTTATAGTTCCTTACATCACAAGAAAGTCCACAAAAGCGTATTTAAACAGGATCTGAGGCCACAAATGTACTTCCTTTATTACCAAGCAGAATTTTTCAGGACCATTTTACGTTTTGATTGGATGCTATTTCACTCTCAGAAGAGCATATATGGCCCGTTTCCTCCTGGAGAAGTAACATCTTAATCTAGGCCAAAATGGCAAGAGTGGAGTTTTTTAACCATCATACTTTCTTTTATTATGTCCTCTCAAGATCACAATCTCATTTAGGGGACCTTCCGTCGAGCCCAGATACGACTTCGGTAACTGACATGTTATAGCAACTCCACCAATTCCAATATTTAGAAGTTCAGAAAATGAGAACTATTACCAGAAGATTTATAGCAGACCACTAGAATGGTTTTACCGGAGAAAAACCTCCAGTTAAATTTCTAAAGACCAACATTATGTACCAACCAACTGTAAAAAACTGAAGTGGAGCTTGAAAACTAGGAAGTAGTTGGGTCTTATTTCAAGGAAACCAGATTCAGTACCAAATTGGCATCATGCATACTGTATGCTTTTATATTCGACAACTATTAATGGTTTTCCACAGAAGGCATTGTGATGTAAATGGTAGATAACAATTTTTGGAGAAGATTATATATGGTAGATAATCTTATAGAATAATGTTTTCCTGAATCTGAGATATCATCAAAAGTCAAATACTATGCGAAAATGACAAAAGAAAAGTTGGAGATATTCCTATCTAACACAATCAAGCTCCTTGCCTCGTTGACGAGCTCCATTGCTCATGAAAGGCATTAACCTTTCCAACATTTCACATGAGCGATCTGTTTGAGACCTCCAATATCCCAATCAAACTATTTTAATACTTGGGACATCAGAAATTAAAAACTAATGGTCATTTTCATATGTATTTGCCCTTTTTTGTAGGCTGCTTATTCATACTGTATCAAGCAAGCAAAGCAAATTCAATTGTCTAGTACTAAACAGTTGTGAGCTACAAGATTTCCCCAACTTACATAGAAAAGCAGGAAATAAAATATAATTGAACAAGAATCCTTTTTTAAAAAAAAAATTAAGATACACTAACTTGAACTAGAGCATTCTAGCATTTTGCCATTCTTTTCACTCTATCCACTCAATGCAAGATATTAAAATATTTGTTAGATGTCAGAATTTGCCTTTACATTCACATTTAAGCATCTTAAATATTTCATCAGTCCCTAATAATCTTCTTTCGGAAAGCCAGCCTCGGGATCTAGAATATCCTTATTAGCTACCTCAACAATTAAGATCAACATATTGATCCCTCCTCACTGTGTTGTTCAGAAGGCAGTTCTAAGATGTTAATTCAATTATTATGACAGATTCAAAAGGAATTCCTGTCATTACGAATTTCATATTTTCTAAAGCTTCCTTATGAACAAATGAGATCATCTTTTTCCAATTGCGAATTACTGCTTTTAATTCTCTATTAAATGTAGTAGGATGCAGAAAACACTCTTATGCGATATTACTCTCAAAGTTTCTGTGGTTTTCCAATATCCTTAGTTCTTAGATAACCCATATAACTGAAGTGAAACATTGTTTGGTACATGATATCCCTCAAACTTCCAGGAAATGCCCTAACTATCTACTTATACAAATTCCATTGTAGATTAATACTAAGGTTTACATAGAACTCTAAATACAATCCATAAAACTAAGAAAAGAAGCCACGCTATGAATTAATAAATATATATACGAATTGTTACGGATAAACCCTTGATAAACCTCCACTCATGAACCACTAAAACCCTAACATCAAATATATCTGTAAAGAGAACAGAAGAGAATTACCAACGAATTCCGAACACTTAATAAGCTCTTCCACCTTGTTTTTTCGTTTTTCTTTTTTCTTTTTAAAGATAAAAGAAGCTCCTCTGATATTAAAACAAAAAAGCAGCACTTAAATATTAAACCAAGGAAACAACTAAAAGTGCAAAAAAAGAAAAAACAACAAAAATAAAACACTAAGCGGGAGCGAACTCGAGCTACTAACCTTCAACTCAGCTTCTCCATTAGATTCCGCATCAGAATTCTTCTGCAACCCTGGCAGATCACCCCAGCAACGAGAAACCATTTTCACAACAAAGTCACCGTGAAAACAAATTCGGCATAAGAAAACAAAAACCAAAACCTACCTCCAGGCTGATCCTTCTCTAGGGTTTCCAGCGAGGCGTCTCCAACCTCGGCTTCATTATGAGGCACGGATGTCGGAAACTCACCTCTCCGTGATATCTGACCGAGTTGACTCGCTTCATTTCCTAATTCTTCAAACTCGTCGTTTGGTTCCTGCTCGTGTCGTTCCCGGCGTTCCACTTGAACAGCTTTACAGGTCTCGGCCTCAGCCATGACCAATTTTCTTCTCGCGAAGAGACAGAGAGTAAAGTAAGTAACAGTTTCCGGATACTTATACGAGTCCGATTTTTGGAGACAGAGGAAATCCGCAGCGACCGAAATTTTTCTGATTTTAAAGTGAATCCAAGAGAAAATAGATTGGGGGGGGGGGGGGGGGGGGGGGACACACAGAGAAAGAGAGAGAGTGGAAGGTTGCTTTAAAGCGAAGAGAGAGAGAGCGAGCACGTTGTGTCGTATTGGGGGGTATATGTGTCTTTGACTGGAATTGACTCAGGTGGTTTCTCTGTGTAACAAACTTCCGTTGTTATTCCGTTAATTGCGGGGCGGGGATCACCGTTGGTTCTGTTGACTTGACGAGTTCCGTAACGGTGAAGGTGGCCGTTTGTTTCCGCAGATTTGACTCGGACACACTGACCTCTCTCTCATTTTTTTAAAAAAATTTAATTTATTAAATGTATTATTAATTGCAATATTTTGCTTCACGAGAATTCGGTGCTAAGATTAAAATTTTGCTTAAATTATTAAATTAGTAAGTAAAATAATTGTGTTATATTTAAATATTTAAAAAATTAGAAAAAAAAAATTATTTAATTAATTAAATTAATACGTTATTAAATTATGATTCCATTTTTCTTTTTTTGAATCATTCTTAAAACATCTCAAAATAAATTAATTATTTTAAGTTTTCTTTAAAAATTACATTTTTGAAATAAATAAAAAATGTAAAATATCAATACTAAATTGTACTAAAAATATTATAAATTAAATTATAAGAAATAATAAATTTTAGAGATTAATTTAGTAATTTGTTGATAGTTTCTAATAATACACAATTTAAGGTAAAGTAATTTAATTAGGCAATTGGGTTTGTGAACAAAAAGCCCATTATTGAATTGGACTTTATTACCTTTTAATTTGAGTTATTCATTTAAAAGGAAAAGCCCATAATTAATTTGGATTTAATCCATTTAATTGTGGGCTATATATTCTTTTGAGGAAAAAGCCAAGTTTTAAATTTCTAAATATTATTTTTTTCAAATACATTGAAAATAAATATAAAATTTATATGAAATTTATATTCACCAAAATAATACTTAACAACAACAAAAAATTATTTAAAATAATAAAAATTGGGTTTATATATATATATGTATATATATATATAACTTTATATGAAATTTAATCAAATATGTTTTAAATTTTATTAAATTTGGTAGAATATATAATACACAAATCCAAAATCAAAATAAATAATTTTTATATTATGCTCAATTATTAATTTTTTTTATAAGTCCATATGATAATTAAAACAAATATAAATTTACCAATAAAATTAATATAAATTTCGAACTTTTTTAAAACATAACCCGAATTCATAAATTTAATAATTTAATGATTATTTATTTGAATTTTTATATATTTTTGTATTTTACATAATTATTTGAGATTGATACGAATAAATAAATGCACGAGATTTTGCTTATTTAGTAAAAAATAAATTATTTATTTAAATTATATTTTATAGTATGAAATTATTTAGTGAGATATATTTAAAATCACCCATGTGAACATAATTATATTCATTAATATTAAATATCATTTTTTAGAAACGTTTCACCCACTAATTTTTTTTATTAATAATTTTATTTTCTAAAAAAATAGAGATCATTTTCATTTTTGTTTTTATTTGGGAAATTCAAAGATGATGTAATATTAATAAAATTGCGTAAAAAATATTATATATTAATTTATTTAAATTATTAATAAAAATGGAGTAATTAATAAGTTTATATCTCTTTCTTTCAACGCTGAATCAGAGTGGAAGAGAAAAATTCGTGGTCGACGGAAGATCACACAGTTCAATGTTCTCCACTAGAATAAGACACAAGAAAGTAAGAAATACAGTCAACATATTATATAATACTATATGTATATGTATATATATATTACTACATGTAGAGGTATATGTAAAGCAGGTACAGCAATGGGGAATGAGATTGGAAAGTTGCGAGAGCGATTACTGACACTGTATTGCTGTGTGTGTAGGGAGCTCGTTGCATCTCTTTCACTGCGATTGTTGCTCGTCCGGTTCCTCTCGCAGCCTCTGATTTATCATTTTAACCAGGTTTTGTCCTTAGTTTAATTTCCATGGTTGCTCTAAATTAGCCTTGATTATTTGAGGCCGTCTTCGTTTTCATGTAGTTCTGTTAGGTTTATGAATAGTTGTATTAGAGGGAGTTTTTAGTTTTCTGCGTGATTAGCTTTCTGTTTGGTTGCTGAGAAAGTGTTAGGTCATAAGTTTCTATTTTAGGAAGAAGAAAACTGAAGCTCTCCTTTGATTCTGGAAAATTATTGGTTCAGGAAATAAATTTAGAGGTAACTTGATTTCTTGAGAAAAAGTTCTGGACTAAAAGCGAACTACGGTGACGGAAATGAAGTTTTCATGTTTGAAGTTTTCTTTAACATACATTTTCCCCGTGACGGAAATGAAGAGTTATACTGTCAACGTCTGCTGGAAATTTCCTACTTGTGTTCTACAACAGAGTTTAACTCTAGATCATAAAGCACAAAAAGAAAAGAAAATGAAAAAGTGTCTGGTGAAGGGTTGTCTAAAATTTAATTCATCCATGAAGGAACTCTGATACAGAGCTCATTGTTAGTGGTGCTTATATGACATGTTCTAAGCGGTTTGGCGGAGACATTAGCACGAGCCTGGCTCATTATATAATTTCTCTGCAGAGAAGGGAGAATGAGACGCTGTTAGGCACCATTTTAATAGGGGCCCAGAGGAGACTGGCGAAATTTCAGAAGTCAAAATGTTTCCTGTTAGAGACTTTAAAAAGTAAGGGCGGCCTCAGTTGGATAAACCTTTGAAAGTGGATTGTTGTTTGCCATTATAGAAATTAGTGGGATTTAAGTTGCAGCTTATCACTTTTTAATAGCTTTGATAATGCTTCTAGCACGAGTTTCACATATTCATGTGTGGTTGCTTCATTTTTTGTTAATCGGTCCCACTGTTTGCTGATTTTTGTCTTGCCTAACATCAATCTTGGGAAAAATGGAGAAAATGCATTCGACACTCCTTTTCCTTGGTTTATTTTTATTCCATTCATATGTCTTGAGTTGGCTAATTAGTGAAGCTTGGCTATATTATAAGTATCTGTTTTCCTGAAGTGATTGTGTTATAGCTTTTTCTAACTGGAGCGTCGAAGGTTACTCCATTTTTGGTTGCGGGAGACATCTTTTTGGGACAGTTTATGTTGATATTTTTCCTTGACTTTAAGTGATCTTTGTTCATGTCAGGGGAAATATGGAGGAGGCACCATCCAAGCCATCTTTTCCGGTGGCAGACTGGGTTTCTAAGGTTAAGGCTATGGCATGGGAAGCATACAAAAGGAAGCCAATATCTCATTGGATACTTCTGGTTTTCAGTAGTGGAGCAATGCTTGTAGCATTTCCTGCTTCAAGCCTCCTATCCCGTGTTTATTTTGCTGATGGGGGCACAAGCAAATGGATCATTTCATGGGTGGCTGTTGCTGGCTGGCCTTTAACTGCTCTAATACTATTTCTTACATACTTGTTTCGCAAAACTCTTCCAACTCCTCTAACCTTTAAACTCATCCTTTCTTATCTCCTCCTGGGTTTCCTAAGTGCTGCTGACAACCTTATGTATGCATATGCATATGCTTACCTCCCTGCATCGACTGCTTCTCTTCTAGCATCATCCTCCTTGGTGTTTTCTGCTTTATTTGGATATATTATTGTGAAGAACCAACTGAATGCTTCTATGCTTAATGCTCTTGTAATTATAACAGCTGCCATGACTATAATTGCACTAGATTCTGACTCCGATAGATACAGTTATGTCAGTAACAAGCAATATATCATGGGTTTTGTGTGGGATATCCTAGGATCTGCACTCCACGGGCTCATCTTTGCTCTTTCGGAGTTAGTTTTTGTCAAGTTACTTGGTAGAAGGTCGTTTCATGTTGTTCTAGAGCAACAAGTTATGGTATCTTTCTTTGCCTTTGTATTTACCACTATTGGAGTCACAGTGAATAGGGATTTCCATGGAATGGTATCTGAAGCTAAAACTTTTAAGGGCGGTAAAGCATCATACTACCAGGTTCTCATCTGGGGTGCAATTACATTTCAGCTAGGTGTGCTGGGAGGCACCGGTGTCCTTTATTTGTCTTCCACTGTGATGGCAGGTGTCGTTAATGCAGTGAGAGTGCCACTCACGAGCATCGCTGCTGTCATATTGCTGCATGATCCGATGAGCGGCTTCAAGATCCTCTCCCTAATTATTACCTTTTGGGGATTTGGTTCCTACATCTATGGCAGCTCTTCCGTTAGCAAGGCCACTCATGATAATCTTCCTCCTCAGCGAAGTCTTCGATTGATTCTTATTCCGGAAGAAACCAGATTATTCAATTATTTACTAGTAGCTAGACTGTTATAGCTTCCTACTTATGGTGTTTATCGCAAATGATCGAACACAACATGTTCACAGATACACAGCTTTACTTTGGTTGCTGAAAATTTTCATGTTCTCTCGGAGGCATCATATCTCCTTAATAGTTTTCTGATATTTCATATTAAATCTAGTAAGTAATGCCATAATTACTTCATAAAATTACTAAATTACATTAAAATGTTAGAAAATTATAGTGAGAGATAATGCTTCCTGAGTCAACAATGTTAATATCCTTAGTTGGAGATATTATGAGAACTGGCACTTTTTTTTTTTTTAATTTTATTTAAAGTCCATGTAGTTTACTTTTTAATTAACTAATGATCTAGCATTTTCAATGAGGTGTCGACTATAAGGCTCCCTAAGGTCTTAATCATGTTTGCTTTTCCAGTCCGCCCAACGAGAATCACGTCTTTTGTCTTTTGATTTGATGCATTATTTTATCTACTTTACCATCCACACCGACATGGTTGAAATAATATAAGGGTTTTGGCATCAGATACTCAAAAGTTTAGAACGTAGAGACAAGTAAAGGGATCCGGCAGAATTGTTAAATAGAAGAGCTGGTGTTTGTGATTAGCAGAAGATCCAGAGAGGTAAAAATGGCTGAGACAGCAGTGAACTTAGTTCTTGAAAAGTTAATTCCCTTACTAACCCAAGAAGTGAATCTACTAGGCAGCGTCCATAGAGAAGTTGCTGACATCAAAGATGAACTGGAGAGCATCAGATCGTTCCTCAGAGATGCAGACACAAAGATGGAGAATGAAGAAGACAATAACCACGGACTGGAAACTTGGGTGAAACAGGTAAGGAGAGTAGCATGGCGAATGGAAGATGCAGTTGATCAGTACATTCTTCGTGTGGCTAAAAACTATGATCAACGAGGATTCAAGGCAGTCATTGGTAAAATCTCTGGCTTGGTCAAGAATCTGAGAGCCCGGCATAACTTAGTCACAGAGATTCTAGACATCAAAAGATCGGTCCGTGAAGTCAATGAAAGAGGTGAAAGATATAGCTTCACTTCCCTAGAGGGAGGAGGATCGGGCAGTTCCGGAAGAGCCAAGAAAGACCAAGACCCAGTTATAGGTTCTCTGTTTCTCGAGGAAGCTGAGCTTGTGGGAATTGAAATGCCCATAGATGAGCTTATAAACAAGTTGGTTGATGGAGAACCCCATCGCGGTGTGGTTTCAGTTGTTGGCATGGGGGGCTTGGGTAAGACCACTGTTGTCAGGAAAGTATTCTGTGACCAGAGAGTGATAACAGATTTTGATTGCCAGGCTTGGATTACTGTGTCTCAGTCGTATGAGAAGGAGGAGCTCTTGAAGACTATGATCAAGCAATTTCATGAAGCGAGGAAGGAATCTGTACCAGATGGACTTGAGACAATGGAATTGGAGATGCTAATCAAATTTCTAAAGGAATATTTGGCACAAAAGAAGTATTTGGTTGTGTTTGATGACGTGTGGAGTGAAGAATTTTGGGAACAGGACATAAATCATGTTCTACCACTTAATAATGGTAGAGGTGGTAGAGTATTGATCACCACACGCAGTGAAGATGTTGCTCCTTCTTCTGAAGAATCTCCTTTTTATCATGTACACAACCTCTCGCCCCTACCAAAAGACAAAGCCTGGGAGCTATTCTGCAGGAGGGTATTCAAGTGTCAAGGAGGCAGTTGTCCAGAGGAGTTGAAGGAGCTTTCAGAGGATATTGTTTATAGATGCGAAGGATTACCACTAGCAATAGTAACAATTGGTGGTCTATTGTCAACCAAAGCCAAGACTGTCTCCGAATGGCAAAAACTGCATGACAGTCTTGGTTCAGCTCTGGTATGCAACTCACGTCTTAAACCAATCTTAAGCATTCTATCACTCAGTTACCGTAATCTGCCACACTACCTCAAGCCCTGCTTCTTGTATTTTGGCATTTTGCCAGAGGACTATGAGTTCAATTATGCATCCTTGCTGCGACTATGGGTAGCTGAAGGGTTTATAAGAGAAAGAGGAGGTATGACATTAGAAGAGGTAGCAGAAGAATACTTGACTGAGCTAGTTCGTAGGAGCTTAGTTCAAGTCACACGATTTCACCCTACTGGTAGAGCTAGAAAGATATGTCGTGTTCATGATTTAATCCACGAACTTATTCTTTCGAGATCCGAGGAATTAAGCTTCCAACACGTTCCAATCACAGCTTGTGCAAATCTCGAAGGGTTTGCTCGACGCCTCTCAATCTATAGCAAAAGAAGCGATGCTGCAAAGAGAATTAGTGACTGTCGTACACGTACAGTTTATTTTGTTGAGACCAATGAGCTATCAATGCCCTTGATGAAAGCAATCTTTGCAAACTTCAAGTTCTTGACAGTGCTAAGTTTTGAAGGTTGTGCTATAGATTACATACCAAAGGAGGTCGGAAATGTCTTGCAGTTGAGGTATTTGAGTGCAAGGGACACAAAGGTGAAAGAGATTCCCAAATCCATAGGAAAGCTGAAAAACTTGGAGACTTTGGATTTGAAACGATCCCAGGTGGTTATGTTGCCAACTGAAATCAACAAGCTCCGTAGGTTGCGTACTCTTCTTGTCCACCCCAAAGGTCAAAATCGCATGCTAGGGATGAAGCCAGTGGATGGTATTGGGAACCTAGATTCCTTATTAAAGTTGTGCTATGTGGAAGCAAACCTTGGCAGTGGTTTTATTACGGAGTTGGGAAAGTTGAAGCAGTTGAGAAAATTAGGGATTGTGAGGTTAAAAACAGAGAATGTTACCACTTTGTGGAGTGCGCTACAAAATATGAGCAACCTACGGTCATTGGGTATATACTT
Source organism: Carica papaya (assembly GCF_000150535.2). The sequence goes on along the minus strand of NW_019014646.1, from coordinate 1,510,935 downwards.
ACTCGAAAAGAAGGAATTTCTTGACTTGAAATCAATGCCTTGCCCCTCTTCCCTTGAATCTCTGGGGATATTAGGGCGACTAGAATCATTGCCAGATTGGATTCCCAAACTCAAGAATCTACAAAGAATTGTCTTATTGTCTTCAGGATTGACGCTTGATCCTTTGACCTCTCTTGGAACTCTTCCTAATTTGTCAAAACTTACCCTGAACAAAGCATATGATGGAGACTGTTTGCACTTCAAGAAGGACTACTCATTTGGAAAGCTGCAGGTGTTAAGTCTTTGGAACTTGAAATCACTGACTGAGATAATCATAGAGGAAGGGGCATTGCCCCTTCTCAAGAGCCTTCGAATTGGGCCTTGCCCACAGCTAAAGGTGCTACCCTCTGGCATTGGCCATTTGCAAAATCTTGAACGTTTAGAAGTTAGGGACATGCCAAGAGAATTTGTGCAGACAATGTTACCTGATGGAGGCCGAGACTATTGTAAAGTCAAGCATATACCACTTGTCCTTTTCATCTACATGGTCAGAGAAGGAGGTTTGTCTTACAAGCTCCATGATCCAAACATCTCCAAACATCTTCTAGACGAGACCTATGTCTAGAAATTGATGATAGAATATTTTCAGCATATTTTCCACAATTAAAGGTACCACCTTCTCAAATACTGCTATCAATCAAGCAATATAGTATTGTTGCATATTTGTATTGTGAAAGTTAGAACCAAGAGTCTTTTTTATGTAAAATAACATTAGTCTTTCAGCCTGGACTTTAATTTTATATCCGAAAATTTCCCTCAATTTTGCTGCTTTCTGATTTTGTAAACGTACCACACCCTGCATGGTTTATCTGATATTTGATTTTGGACTCCAGGAAGTTTATTGGCCTAAGTAAGTGTACTACACTCAACACTTTAGTTTCAATGACTGCATCTATATCGTTCAGCTCTTTTCTGTTTCAAACTGTATTAGGTCATGCTCCAGCCGGTTATCTTCTAGTTTCTGATGTTAACAGCTTCTTTCTGTTTCAAAACTACCTCCGCCATCATGCTTCAGCACATTATGTTCCAGTTTCACTGTCTGCTGCTGTCATGAGGAAGTTGCAAATGTGATCATCTATGCCTTCTTCACAAGATTTTGTGATTCATCACTGTTTTTTTCTTGCTATTCTGCTCCAGCCTCTTTTGCCAGCTCTGTTTCTTATTCAGCTTGGTGTGTTAAATGGACTTCTCTGGTTTAAGTTTGTAGTTGTTTAAAGCTCTGTTTCAGCACCTCCTGCCAATCACAGTTCAGCCTCTATAGCTAGTTTTTTGGATTGGTTTATCTGTCTTTTAGTTTGTGCTGGGCTCTACAAGGTCTGAATTCTTTGAACTGTAATGTTTTGGATTTTGAATCATTCTGTGTAATCCTAGTGCTTTAGGTTTTCCTTTTCTAGGGATTAGCTTCTGGGTTTGTTTGTATAATTCATATAGGACCTATATATCAGAGTATAGCTTTGCTTTGAGCTTCGAGTTGGTCTTCTCCACTAGTTAATAAAATCCTTGATGTATCTTCATAAAGAGAGAAAGATTCACATACTTAATCCGTACATAACTATTATCATATTCAACTTATGTTATTAGGTTTTTGTATTGTATCCCAAATACATCTATTGCACGATGCTTCGATAAATAGCATACTAATTGTTTAATAATATCATCCCAGTCAATTTGCTCGCAAATAGCATAATTTTAACACCAGTAACTCCTATCCTGTCTACAACTATATTAATTAAAAAATAATGTAAAATCTTGACTAAAAAAAGCCACTTATTCACTAACTTTCAAATCTAAATCATTTATCTTCAAAATTAAAAATTATCAGTAAAATATAATTTGAACTCAAAATGTTGGTAATATGTGATTTGAACATTTGTATAAGTTCAATTATCACATTTCTTTCTCATATAAATTAGGATATTATTTATCTAAAAAAAAATTAGGATATTACAAATAGAATTTAAAAATTACTGCAATTAATCTACATTAAAGAATAAAAGCTTTATTTTAAAAAAAAATTAAAGAATAGAAGTCACGGTAACAAACCCAATATAGTTCTACTGATGAGTGTTCTTTGTTTCTACTTGCCCCAGCTCCAAATAAAAATGCTGCTGGCTGATCTCTGAGAGCATAGTACTCAAATTAATATATACAGATAGATATAATTGTTTAGTGATATTTACCACTAACTAAATATAATATCCTTCAAGGAACTGTAGATATAGTAGTATTTGTGGACAAAAATTAATCAGGTATTCCAGTTTATATATGCTTTAAGGTTCATCTATAAATCATTAAATATACATATAAACACAAATCTATTTAAAATTACTTATCTCATTTTAATGCTTATTTGATTTTATTGAACCAAAAAT
>NW_019014646.1:1473285-1486812 GCF_000150535.2 Carica papaya | reverse complement strand
GCCTTTCTTGCTTGAAAATCAAGTTCGCTTGTGTCATGCCGGCTGCCTTCAAAAACTAATCCAAAATTCTTTTCTGACTGCTGATGATTCATAAGTTCACAACCACTGTGACAAATTCTCTCCCTGAATTCTCGAACTGTATCATCCATCAATGAATTACAATTAGATTTTCTTTCACCAATTGGAGTACCATCATGATCCACTTTCCTCCGCGAGCGAGTTGAACCCACAGAAACTGTCCCAGATGTCCCAGCAGTAGATGGTCCCAGATCTGATGAATAACTATTTTGTTCCAACAAGAGTTCTTCACCAGCTTTCTTAATGTCCAAGGTGCGTGTTTTGCTCCTTTTATGTTTCCTCTTCTTCCGTAAGCCTAAGGAAGCTAAGAAAAATTTTAAGCCAATTTGCATGTTCCTGACTTGACACTTCAGGAGCTTCTTTGACCTTCTGTTGACAATACAATCAGAAGATTTTCTTTCTCCATTAATCATGCCCACTTGGGGTGGAAAAGCAACCAACTCATGCACCATTTTTTCAGCATTATCACGGTTCTCATTACTCAGTAAACTACCAGCAGCCTGAACAGAAGTAGTTCCTACCTGGGAGTTAAATGGAAACATGTTAAATCACAAAAAAGCCATGGCCAACCAAGTCAAAAAAGGTTGTGCGTACAATCACCTGACTATTTTCATAACTTGGCTTATTTGGAGAAGGCAGATTGATTTTTCCAAAACCACCTCCAGCAGATGGAATGCTCCCTTCCAGTTTGTTATCAGCAACAGGTGTTACATTTGCAATCCCGACATTTGAAACAGGATTAATCTTTAGATGCCAAAAGAGTTGAAAGTTAGAAAGATACCACAAAGATGAGAAAAACGACAATAAAGTAACCCATGCTGGAAAAGAAACATTCACTTACCCTCTGTGAGGTACCATTTTGAACTGTTGCAGTAACTGAGATGTTTGAACTGTTGCAGTTTGGTGATACAGTGACTGGGATTTGAAAATTTTTCCTGGAATTACCATCTTCATTACATTTGCGCATTTTGGCACCAGCAGCTGTGTTAAGATTAATTGTATTGGCATTGTTGTTCAAACATGGAGCTAATGATTGCAAAATTCCCAGATCGGGTTTCAGAACAGAAGGTACTTCTGACGGACCATTGGATAATGGTGCAACTAAAGTAGTTTCTGCCGCAGGGTACTCTTTTGGCTGTGAGAATTTTGCATGCATCTGACTGTTAGTGGCATTTTTCATAACCACAGTAGCAGAAGATTCTGCCCCGCCCAATTTACTCTCTACGGAACCATTGGGCACCTGTCCCTTTGAATTTTGGGGGATGGGAGATGGTTTATTCACTGTAACTTTTGCTTTCAAGTCCTCTTTTTGAAGAATATCAATTGGCTTTTTGGGAACAACATTTTTCCTGTCACGCACATAAAACAACATATAGGCCTTCTGCTCTAAAACAGTCCTCTCACTAACTTGGACAACCTGTTAAATCAAATCAGAACAGGTAATCAAAAAATCAGCTTTAAAAAAAATGAAGAGTGATTAACAATCTTGGCCTCATGTTTCAGCAACCACAACTTGCTGCAAAATATGAAACAAATACACTCTAAATTACAGGAAGTCTAAAATAAAACCATGAACAAACAAATACTCATTCAAAAAGTTTCCATATTTTAGGTTACCCCGCAAGGGCAACCAATTCCATATAGCTTGCAAATATGGCTAGGGATTGTCAACTTACGGTTAGACTCCCTACAAAGTCCCACTTTCACATACCAAACTATGAAAGAAACTAATTAAGAATATCAACAGTTGCCAGGAATTTAAATTCACTAACACTTGGAAATAGCAAAAGTTAAAATGAACCATCAAGGTCAACAACCTGAACTCAGACAAGAAGAAAACGAGTAGGAGGCAGGAAGGACTACATACTACTATTCAACTTTTTAATACTGCAATTGCTTGGACTCCAAAAGGAATCCTCTCAAATATAAAGTAATAACTCCCTTAAAAATCTTTTTCTTCTGATTTGTCATTGAAACAGATACAGATACAGGTCCTTCTCTGAAATACGGAACCAAACAAGATTTACAAAAACTATAACCAAATAAGAAAAGCTAAAAGTTATTTCAAGTACCCGATTGTCATCTAGGGAGTACCACATGCCGCTTGATGTGCGAACAAAGCAGTAATAATGGCCAGAATGGATGCTCCAACCATAATGAACTAGAACACCGTAAAGGGTGTACTTCAAATCTCCTTCCTGCCAATAATAAGGAAGTTAATATACATGAAAAATGAAAAAGCACAAAATGAATGTTGCCAGAAACTAGAACAGTTCACACAATCCAAAGACATGAACTGGGGTAAGAGAAGTTCAGCAGCATAAAGTGATAGTTGATTCATGGGACTAATAATCCTTCACCCCAGACTGATACAATTATGAAAGCAATTACATGCATAAACCTTTATGTTTTGTGTTTTGAGGTAGACATTTCTCTTTGACACTGCTCCATTGCTATTGACCTCCAGCTAGGCCCAGCATATTTCAAGCAATTAGCTATTTCACTTTTAGCAATTTTTCTCATGATTATTCAACTTTTACAGGGTCCAAATCATTTTCCAAACACATCTTTTCACTTGCAACTCTAAACTGCATTCTCACTCTCAATCAAAAGAATAATTAAATTGAGATCTTTACAAATTGAAGATTTTACTAAAAGATGTCATGAAAAGAAATCAGTAGCCAAAACATTTTTCACTTCTAGTTAAACTTTAAATTGTGAGTAAAACACCTCAAGCTCAAGATAACAAGTATAGCATAGAAAAGTAAGAAATTTACTCACATAGGAACCACTGACAAAAGGTTTCATGTCTAAGGTAGTACCAAACTGAACTTTCTTGTCAATCTTTCCAGGATCATGTGCACGAAATCGCTTAAGATGGATGTTAAGCACATGAGGTGCCTTGTAAACAGTTAGCTGTTTGAGAGCTCTCACTTTCTGGTTGCACTTTTCACATTTGTATTCCTTACCACCACCATCTAACAGCTCCGCAGCAGTGAAATTTGCAAATGCTTTATATAAGGAGTCCGCCTTTACAATATCAAGACTTAAATCCAGAAAGGGATCAAACGTGTTGGAACAATGACTGCATTGCTGACATTTCACCTGAAAGAAAAAGAAAACAAATAACCATGAACAATGTATAAGCAACATTCTTTGACAAATTGGAAGAGCATTTTTTAGCATCAATGTAGCTTAAACTCTTTGATGCATTAATTTAACATACGAGAAAACATTAAAAGATCTAGAATAATAAATATTTGAAACTTCATTCAACCAACAGATGGAAATAACATTACCTGACTACGGAGACGACCACCAAAAATCTTGTGTACCAAGCTCTTCTCATAAGCACTCGCAGATTCACTTGGCACACCTGAAGGTAAGCAGCATTTATGCATTGATTCCAGCAAGTTGACCATGTATTCATGGGCATCCTCCTGTCTCGCATTTCGGAAATTACGAGATATGCCTAATTGTGTTAAGAATCACGAGTTCCAAGATATGTTCAATAAAAAGACAATGCATTTTCCACAGAAGATTAGGACTATGTTTTCAACAGACTTCCACCAAAAAAAGGGGTGAATTCCTTTGCTAATAAATTTTTTTATCAAAATTCTAAACACAAAGAAAAAAGCAGATTGTGGAAAGAATTTCACAATTTTGGGGATTGTTTGTTCCAAACAGTGTCGGGATTGACCATCTTAACCCTCATACATACTGAACCTCAGAATCCACCTTCCAGTAAAATCCCAAAATGTAAAATTTATAATTGCATCATGAAAATGAGAAACTTCACGCAATCAAAGTAAACCATACAGATCTTCAAAAGGATACACCGCAAGTTGGAGACCAGATCTTTTGGAGCTAAAATTCTTCCAGTTGCTTGTAGAGCTCGGCTAACATGTTTCTGGATGGCACATAACGCACAAAATCCAGCAATATGGCCTTCATTCACCATTTAAACCAGGTAATTAGAACTGAAACACCATAAGTATAACTCACTAGAAACTAGATGATTATTAAAGTATGAATAAATAATATTTTCATATTTTAATAGGAACCATTGATCCGCAGGAGATCACTATCCTAAGCTACTCGACATATGTATATATCAGGAAGAGCAAACCAATGACACTACTAAATTTTTATTAAAAAGGATGTCTGCATTTCTGCAAAACGGTGGTATAAAGTTTCATACTATGCTTGAGATGTAAACTATTGCAGATTTCATGAAGACAGAAAGCTAGTGGCACTCACATGAGTTTCGATGCTTGCCACTTTGCAGGTAAGCAGCTAATGGCTCAGTGTAGGTTAGACACTGCAACACTGAATTAAGAAAACATGTGTTCCCAAGATTTTCCAGACTCGCTCCCTGTAAATCATTCATGCCATCCTTCTAGTTAGGTTACTGGCTAAGCTATCCCCCTTTTTAAAGAGTGCTAAAAACAACCAAATCGACCATGCTGTTTTTTAATAATTCAAAACCAAAATATCCAACTTACTTGTTCATTATTTCCAAAAAGAACATCTTAATGCAAATTAAATAAAAGACGGCAAACACTGGAGAGCTCTCAGAACACTAACAATGCAAATTAAATAAAAAAAATGGCAACTGAGATTAACAATTAAACAAAAAAATAAAATAAAAGAACTAGATGATGAAGTATCAACAACATGCTATACAGCACACTAACTATGGAAATTGGAACAGAAGATCCATGGACTGAAAAAAAAAACATTGGAAAAAGACAAAAATATGCAGAAAGTGTGTCAAAAAGTTATAGTTGACCCAAAAAGAGAGAGAAGGCACAATTGAATAACCAAAAGAAAGCATATTAAATTTCTTTTTAAATAAAGGATTAACAAAGTTTGAACTTTCTGTTCAACTCAATGTTGCACTTATCAGAATGGTGGCAAAAACTTCATACAATCTTGAAGTGCATTTGAGATGCGAAATTGAACTAAAACATCAAATATTGATTGAAAAAAGAAAGAAATAATAATGCTGTGTTACGCAGTAGTAAAATCAACTTTCAGAGTAAAATCGGAAGCAATTAGGACCCTTCAGAATAGAGGGAAATTTACATTCAAAAGCTCTACTGCCGCAGAGGAAAAAAACTGTTTAACTCAAAACCGAAACAAGAAATAAAAATAAAGGGTCAAATAAGTTTATCCCAAAATAACTCAAGCATTTAAGAGTTATCTTGGCAGCATGTAATTCACTTATAAAATTCCAAACCTAACTCATGGATCAAGTTAAACAGTATAAAAGAAAGTAGCCCAAAAACTTGGTTACCGTAAGCTTGTATGAAGTAAATAAAATAAGCACAGACAAACAGACGCACAAGTAAAAATTTTCTCGCAAAACTCAAACTAACTTGAGCTAAACCAAGAAAATAATGGTTCTCTGCACTGCCAAAATAAAATATGACAGGGAATAATCATAATCAATTGAACTATATAATTAATTCACACCGATTGAAAGGCACTCACTATCTTGCGCACAGTAATCCCGAAACTAAGTTCCGGATCGAAGCCACTGTCGAACAAATCCGACACGTCCGGTTTCTTCCCTCCCATGGCCGATTGTCCTATGCCCGACACGTGATTCCTAACATCGGAGCTGGGGTTTAGGGTCTCAATCCGAAAATCCGCAGAACCATTAACCAACGGATTGAAGGTTTTCGTAGCCGGCTGAAACTTGATCTTTCTATGCAATAAGGAAGAAGCAGAAGAAGATGACCCGTTTTCTCGATCCAAATCCATCTGCGTCCTGATTTCTGTACTGCTGCTCGTAACTGCATCCATTAACCTGTTCTTTCCTCTCGAAACAAATTAAAAATAAAACAATCGCGTCTGTTCTGGTTGCTCTTCGTGTTTATCTAACAATAATCTGCCTCTTCGTCTCTATAAAGAGCTCCTTCCGTGTTCTGTTCTCCACAAGCAGAGAGCTCTATTTCGGCTTTCTGCGACAAAAAGAAGGAGAAGCGAAGCAGAGGCTAGCTATTAAACCCTACTCCGTTACAAAGCCCCCCGACAACAATCGCTCACTTTTTTTTTTATATTATTTTTAAAATTTCCGGGGTACGATTGACTACGGTGAGCCATTCCGCACTCGATTGGACTTCCCATTCGTTAGACGTTAGCGAACGTTGGAGAGACGGCGATTGGTTGGAAGCAATAGCCAATATATTTTTGCCACGTGTAATAACGAATATGCGTTGGCGCCTTTAAAATAACGGATTTGTCTTTTTTGATGACGTGGAGAGATGATTGGGTGTTTGTCTTCCTAGAATATTGTTGTCTTTCTTCGTGTTGTTTTTCAGCACGTGGGAATAGCAGACGCGGTGTGAATCGACGGTCAGGATAAATTCATGAGGCCCCCAAACTAAATCTGAACCACTAGATTTTTCCATTTTGAAATATAGGCAGAAAATAATTTCTACGCAAAAAAATATAATTTTTATTTGATATATATTGTTATATTTTATTTGGAATTTCGTATAAATTGCCGAATTATTTTCAAGTACATAAATTATTTTTTTCCCATTTTTAAATAAAACATTTTCTTTTTATTTTATTTTATTTTTAACGAATTTTGAGAGAAATCAATTTAATTGTTAACTTATTAAATTAATTAAAAATTTAATTAAAATCAAATTTAAAAATATAATTATGGGAATTAATTAAGTAAATCATCATAATTATGAAATATTTTCATAATTACCCGATGCAATAAATAATTGCAAAAACGTACGGTATAACAACGTAAATGTGTTTATTAATTTATTTTACTCGGTCCATATTATTTTTTATATTTAATATCATCCATTTTTTTACCTAGAAAATCTTATATTTATAAGATTTGATTAAATATATTATCATTTAAATATATTATGTTATTATTTTAATTATTATTTCATCACATTATTAAAAAATTACTTTTTTATCACTGATTTTTCACGTCCCATTAATTAATTATAATAAAAAAATAAAATATTTTACATAATTAAAAATAGAAAAAAAAATCCCTATATTAAATAAAAAATAAAACATAATAATTTTTCTGATAGTAATACCTACATAGAATAATAAGTTTGATAATATTTTTTTTTCATTAAATAAAAAATGAAAAGTTACAAGGCTAAAATACAACAAAATCAAACTAAATTATATATACATATATATATATATAGTTCAAACCGGTGATGGGTTTTTATGGGTTTTTATGGGCTTTTCTAAAATATATAGATATACTCTTCTTCGCCCATTAAATCTTCAACCTTCAGCTTCCATAGTTGCCAAGCCCAAGCTCCTTAACTATAAGAACTTATACAGAATTTCTATTTACAAATAAGAAAGAGTGCCGAAGAGCTTCCGGCTTATAGACGTACCTTAAATACACGTAGTTTTATTAAAATTTTAATTGAAAAATTAAAGGGTGATCAAAATTCAAAAATTATTTTGGATATTACCGAAATAATTAATTATTATTGATTATATAGAAAAATATTTTTGAAAAAAATGACTAGATTAAGAGAATCATTTGATCAAGAGTGTTGTAGAGTTGGTCCGTACTGACCCGACAAAGTGAAAGAGTAATTTAAAAAAAAAATAATTATTATAATTAATTAAATTGATAATTAATAAAAATATATTTAATAATATTATTAATTTAATTAATTAGTTGAAATTACCATTTTCAATTTTAAATGTCTTATTAATTATTTTTTTAATTAAATAAATTTATGTATTATTAATTATTCGATTATGAATCCAATTGGTGGTCGACTTTTCAAAATTAATTTATAGTGGAGCATGAGATCATTACATGATATGTTTCAAATCATGTTTAGTGAAATTATTATTAGATAATTCTTATCGTTAATTATGCTCATGTTTATCTTAAAGTTGATAATTAGATAACTCTTGATACCAAAATTTATAATTATATGGTCCTTAATTAATTTCTAATTGTCTTTTCTTGATCTAATCCACTTTGTCAAAAGACAATTCGAAGAGACTTCCCAATAATTATATATATATATATATATGTACACACACATGGAGAAACATTGGTTTTATAAATTTCAACATTTTCATAGTCCCATGTATGAAACTTGAAAAATTTTTGAAGTGATTTTGTTTAAAATTAAATGAACACCATAATTAATTAAAATAATAAGGTAATATTTAAATTATTTAAAAAGGTAATTAAAAAAAATTGAAATTTTTGTCTAATTAATTAAATTAATAATAATATATTTTAAACTATTTTTTAAAGTGCTTAAATATGATTTAAACCAATTTAATTTTATTCGTTAATAAATTAAATGAAATTGGGATGTTAAAACAAATAAAAAATATTACTCATCAAATTATAACTAAAAAAATATATTAAAAATTAAATTATAATAAGCATCAAATTTCAAATATATTCAAAAAATTATTTAAGAGTTGAAAACTTATTTAATATCTATAACTAAAATAATCAAACTTTGGACGTAAATTGAAAATTAATATTTATTTAACAATATTATTTTCTTTTAAAAATACGAAAAAATATATTTAATTCAATATTTAAAAAAAATTATTGACATTTATCTACTATTTATTTAAAAAGCAAACCCACAAAAAAAAAATGAATGAGAGGAAAATAAGAAACTTCAAAAAGAAGAACAATGAAAGGCTAACTAAAAGAGGAAACAAACAAAACCATATATAAATGGTTCTTCAATTCAATTCTATCTCTTTAGTTCCAAGCTAACTTTTTGTAGATGTGGACTAGAAGCTATCTACTTCACTTTATATGTATTTTGTATGTGTGTGTGTGTGTGTCTATATATATATATATTCATGCATGCATTTATATACCATGTAATGATTTTTAGAAACCTTTGTCATTCTCTTCATTATTCTCTTGCTTTGATTGTTTGTTTGGTGAGTATTGGTTTTTTCTTGGAGTGAATTTGAAGGGAGAGAGATTTATTAAAATATGCGATTATTATTGTGTACTCTAAATTTAGTTGTAGGGTTGTATTCATCATTGAAAACCAAAATATGTTGAAAACATGTAAATAATATTATATGTTACAAATTGTATTAAAACACATGTCAGTTTGATGACTTCCGCTAGCACGATTTTAGATTTCGTGGGTATTTGAATTGTGATTTATGATTGTATGACGTGTGGTCTTGATGAGAACATAAAAAATTTGAGTGATAGATATTGAAATATTCTAATCACTTAGAAAAAATATATAATTGTTGATATTTATGTAAGAGTTCAACTCACGTAGTACCAATAACTTAATCGTTAAGCTTTACATAAAGATTTAAGTCACGTACTACCAATAAATTAAGTTTAAACTTTTGAAAAAGTTTTGATCCTAAAATTTGTTGAGCTATTACTATAATTGTTGAACTAATAGTGATTAGGTTTAAGATATCACAAAATAATCGAACTACAATAATTGTAATACCCTGCACGGAATTTGATCCGGGATTAATTTTAACATTAAAAAATATATAAAAACTTAAAAATTAATATAATATATAATTATGAAAAATAGGTTGAAGATAAAATTAAAAATAAGTTTAAAAAAATGGGTAAAAATTTGGGTTCAAATGGTGTTTTTGAAAGAAAAATAGAAAACTAGGGGTCAGAACGCAATTAAAAAAAATTTTATCATGTAGGACTGCCCAATCAGCAGTCTCGATGAACTGGAGCACGCCGCGTGGCAAGACATGCTGACTCGGTGCCACGCTGGAGGCCACGCTAGCGATCCGCTGCCCCGCGATTGGACGACCCGGAAGTGTTCTCGCGCACGTGGACGATTCGGATTCATTCTCTCCTCAAGCGCGATCGGACGATCGCGATTAAATGCAGTGAACGGTCCAGATTTGTTCCCTCTTTAAATGCGATCGGACGATTTAGATTAAATTACAATGAACGGTATAAATTTATTTTCTCTTAAATATGATCGGACGGTCAAGATCAAATGTGATGAATAGCCTAGATTAATGCGAGATGGATATAAATATTTTGCATCACACAAAATCTAAACCCTAGCCGCCAGCCTTCCGCCGGAGAAGAAGAACCAGTCGCCGAAGAAAGGAGCCAACCGCCGCCCACCGTGGCGCCGGAGCCACCTCCGACCACTAAAAAAGGTAAAACTTTTCCTATCCGTTTGGAATTTGATTCTGAGCACCCCCCATGGCCAAATCGAAGCAAAAGGAACAGTGGGTGAACTGAAAATCGTGGGCAAACCCCGGTGGCGGTGCTGCGGGCAAAACCCGCAACTGCCTCCGATGAGCCCCTTTTTTGTTTCTCGTTTCGTGCGATTTTTCTATCGTTGTGTTCATCGTTCTATTTTCTATAGGTTGATCGGAAAAAAAAATGCTTAACCGCGTAGGTGAGTCGACGGAGTCGCCGAAAAATTTTACCACCAGTAGATTTATGTTTTTTTATTCTTTTTCGGACCAATCGAGGCTCCATAACGTGTTTTCTCGCAGGGATTGGTATAAAACCGGTCGAAACTGACCAAAACTGGCGAAAAATGGCCATGCCGAGGCAAATCACCATCGCAGGCGGCGGTACTGCGTGCCGGAATCCCAAAATTGGCTGAAAAAATATTTTTAATACCAATTTTAGATTTTTGAGGTATTTTATGGTACATGAAGCGTGTTTTAATCTCCACATAAAAATTTAAAAAATCCAAGGACTGCCAGTAAGTGCAGTAGAAAGTTCGGTATTTCAGACATCGATTCAGGTAAGAATCATTCACCTTATTCTCTGTTATAGAATTGAAGTTTAATAATCAATAATATAGTATTTTATGTAATTTAGAAAACTTGAAAATAATTACAGGTTACTAATGGAGCCGAAACCGGTTAGTTATTTATTTGTTCTATTTAACTAATTATTGAATTTATAGTTTTAAATACACGATGATATATTGGAATGGTTGAATAGTTTAATTGTGCTTCTTTGATATATATATTGCTTGTTTTGCGTGATTTACAATTGATTTGTGAAATTGAAAATTAATATGCAAACGAAAAAATTGTTTGGTCATGTGAATTAATGAATGGTAGTCTTACTGGATATTCTGGGAGATGGTGGATGGACCAAGTATATGGGGAACCCTACCGCGAACGTTGGCTCATACTGGACGGGATATCAAGGAATAGTATTTTTGGCGCTCATACCGGACGGAGTATAGGGACAACCCGATTCACCCTCATACCGGACGAGGTATTGAGGAATGATATTTTTTACGCTTATACCAGACATGGTATGAGTACGGCCGGTTAGTTGACAATGTTGAATATTAGTTCACGCGTAGTGGGACATTCTTATGGGCCCTTAGAGATACCAGTAGATAAATGAAAAAAAAAAGTTGCACTCACTTGAATATGAGATTAGAATGTTATTTGAGTTATTGTCTCTATATGTCAGTTTTGAAAATTTCGCAACGATAAATATACGTAATAAATAGTTTTCCTTATGATAAATGAATTTACTTAAACCAATAACTCCATTAGTTGTTTTTATAATTTTTACCAATCTTCAGTTTCTGTATCGATAAGTAGAGTGATATTTTTACTAGGCTAGTATAACACCTTTCATTAACTATTTCAGATCAAGAGGACCAAGACCCAGATCTTGATCAACGAGAGAATTGTGAATAGTTCACTACCCGAACTCCTTTCAAATGTTAGTGAAGCTCGTTCTAGAATACTCAGTATATTATCTTTTATTTATCTTTTTAATTTTCGTTTGTTCTTTTAGAATGGACATTCTTGTAGTCCTATTAGACATTCTAAATTACTGTATAAGGAATGTAAACTCTAAACTTTATTATTTCGCTTCCGCATTTAATTTATGACTTTATTTTCTTTTAAGTTCTGGACTTTTATAATAATATATTTTACATTGTAAAATTGTAAACAAGTATGATGATTCCCAATTTTTGTTTGAGCTACTAGATGCCTAATACTCCATTCTCCATGAATACTTCATCTGGTGCGGAAAATATAATTTACATACTTAGGTGGAAGTTAATTATTTACCAAAAGAAATTCGAAGCTAGATAAAAATAACTTGAATAAGAATACTTATATCGTATTTGTGTATCCCAATACTAATACAAATAATAAAACACAACTTAAAACTATATCTTAATAAAATTAGATTATGTACTAAGTATTTATTCATGTAATGTATCATTTTTATTAATAATTTATTAAAAATAAATTTTTTTAAATTGCCATAAAATAAAATATAATTGTATACTTACTCTAATACCCGGCCCCGGAATTTTGTCTGGGATTAATTTTAACATTAAAAAATGTATAAAAAATTTATTTTTAAAATTAATAAATTTTAATTTAATGTAGAATTATGAAAAAAATATGTTAGGGATGAAAATGAAAATAATTTTGAAAAAAATTGTGAAAATTTGAGTTTAGATGATATTTTTGAAAGAAAAATCAGAAATTAGGTGTAACAGCCCCGGAAATTCAAAATGAAAATTATATTATAAATATTAAATGCGGAAGCGAGATCAAAATTTCGGTTAACATCCCTTACACGAAAACCAAAAACGTACTTAAAATATAAAAGATTAAACTAACTAAGAGAGAAACTCGAAAATAAAACTATGAGTATGACTACAGAGTCTCTAGGCATCCCCTTCGTCGTCCTCCTGCGGAACGGGCTCGGGAACCATGTCTTCCTGATCTGAAATGGTTAAATAAGGAGTGAGCTACACTAGCCCAGTAAGAACATCACGATATCTCACCGTCACGGAGGTAAAGGTGGGTAGAGAAACATAAAAGACCAATGGAGCATGATTTACAACAAATCCTTTTATTTATGATAAAACCTTTACCATCCACTTACCTCGGTGGAATTCATGAAACAATATAAGAAAACAATAACATTATCACAATCATGGAATAATATAAGCTGTAAAACATAGCACTTATCACGCCTTTTGTAATTCAATCATTATACAACATATCCTTTTCTCATTTACCAGCTTACTAGTATCCATGGGGGTCCATAGGGGTCCCGCTACCCGTTAACCTTTAACATTCATAATCAGTTTCCAGGGTCGTCCCCATACCCCGTCTGGTATGGGCGTCAAAACCATAAACCTCAATACCCCATCCAGTATGAGGGTGAAACGGGCCGTCCCCATACCCCGTCCGGTATGGGCGCCAAAACCATAAACCTCAATACCCCGTCCGGTATGAGGGTGAAACGGGCCGTCCCCATACCCCATCCGGTATGGGCGCCAAAACCATAAGATCTCCATACCCCGTCCGGCATGTGAGACCACAATCCCGGTAGGGTTCCCTACGGACCCGGTCCGTCCACCATCTCCCAGGATATCTAGTCAGGCTAACCCCATCATACAATTATCAGTCTACACAATC
>NW_019014646.1:1437595-1470030 GCF_000150535.2 Carica papaya | reverse complement strand
TGCTGACCGGGCCTGCTGGCGTGGCTGCTGACGTGGCCGCCCTTTCTTTTTTTTTTTTTTTTTTTTTTTTTTCTCCTCCTTTTCGGGTGCTACATAAAAAAAAAAAATTAATGAGGTAATTACAAAAATGCCCACGTTTTGGGCGTTACATTAGGGGTCAGAATGCAAATAAAAAAAATTGTCCAGTAGGACTGCCCAGTCAATAGCTTCGACGAATCGGAGCGCACCGTGTGGTAAAGTACACTGACCTGGTACTATGTTGGTAATCTGCGTGCTCTGTGATCGGACGACCCAGAAGCGATCTTACGAGCGTGGACGGTTCGAATCTATTTCTCTCCTTAGGCGCGATCAGACGGTCGAGATCAAACGCAATGAACGGTTCAGATTTGATTCCTCATTAGGTGTGATCAAATGGTCGAGATCAAACGCGATGAATGAGCCAGATTAACGCGAGATGAGTATAAATATTTTGCATCATACTGAACCCAAACCCTAGCCGCTAGCCTCCCACCAGAGAAGAAGAACCAATTGCTTGAGAAGGGAGCTGATCGTTGATCGCCGCCTCACTGGAGCCACTTCTGATCGCCAAAAAAGGTGAAAATTCTTCTGCCCACTTGGAATTCGATTTCGAGCACCCATGTGGCCATATTGGAGCAAAACAAACGGCGGATGAGTCAAAAACCATTGGCAAACCCCGGCGAAGGCAAAACTCGCAACCTCCTTGGATGAACCCCTTCCCATTTTTTCTTTTGTGTGATTTTTTCACCGTTGTATTCACCATTCTGTTTTCTACAAGTTGACTGAAGAAAAAACTCCAGCCGCGAAGGTGAGCCTACGAAGCTGCTGCACCCAGAAAACTCAACCACTTGTAGGTTTTCGTTTTCTGATTTTTTTTAGCCAACTGAGGCCCTCTAATATATTTTTTCGTAGTGACATGTATAAAGTCAGCCAAAATCGACAAAAAATGGTCAGGCTGAGGTAAACCACTGTCGCAGGTGGTGGTGCCACTGCTGGAGCACAGTGGTGCTACCGTGTCGGAACTTCGAAATTGGCCAGAAAGAATTTTTAATACCGATTTTGGATTTTTGGAGTATTTTTAGGTACGTGAAGTGTGTTTTAATCTCCACAAAAAAATTTAGAAAACTTGGGGACTGCCAGTAGGTGCAGTAGAAAGTTCGATGTTTCGCACACCGATTTGGGTATGATCCCTCACCATTTTCTCTGTCACGAAAAATTAAGGATTAATAATTAATAATATGGTATTTTGTAAAATTTAAAAACTTTAAAAATAATTACAGGTCATTAATGGAGCCATAATCGGTTAGTTATTTATTTGTCATGTTTAACTGATTATTTAATTTTACAGCTTTAAATATATGATAATATATTAGAATAGTTAAATGATTCAGTTGTGCTTCCTTGATGCATATATGGCTTGTTTTGCATGATTTACAGCTGATTTGTGAAATTTGAAATTAATATACAAATGAAAATTGCTTGGTTATGTGAATTAATGAATTGTTGTCTTACTGAATATCCTCGGAGATGGTGGACGGACCGGGTATATAGGGAACCCTACCGTAAACGTTACCTCATATTGAACGGGGTATCGAGAGATGATATTTTTAGTGCTCATACCAAACGGGATATGGGGACACCCCGATTCACCCTCATACCTGACGGGGTATTGATAGATGATATTTTTGGCGCTCATACTACACGGGGTATGAAGATGACCTGTTATTTGACAAGTTTAGATATTAGGTTCACGTGTAGTGGGACACCCCTATGGACCCCAGGGATACCGATAAGCAAAATAAAAAAGGGAGTGTTGTTGCTCTTTCTCATTTAAATATGAGATCATAATGTTATTTGATTTATTGTATCTATAAGTCGATTTTGAAAATCTCGCAACAATAAGTATGCAATAAATAGTTTTCCTCATGATAAATGAATTTATTTAAATTAAGAGATCCATTGGTTATTTTTATGATTTTTACCAATATTCAGTTTCTGTATCGGTGAGTAATGTTATATACTTATTATGTTAGTGTAGCTCATCCCTTCTCCTATTAACCATTTCAGATCAAAAAAATCAAAATTCAGATCCTGATCAGCAGGAGAGCTGTGAGTAGGTGTCGCCCCGGATCTTATCAATAGATAGTGGAGATTAACTTTCATACAACACTTATTTACTATTTTTATATGTTATTACGTTTTTTTTATGAACCGCTGTAAAATGGATATTTCAGTAGCCTTATCAGGCATGTTAATTTATATGTAAGGAATGTAAACCCTAACGTTATTATACGTTTCTGCATTTAATTTATGATATTATTCCTATTTAAGTTCCAGGTCTTTTCACTTACTATATAAAATAATTTATTTTTTTTACAAGTAAATTAACTTATAATTATAAATTATCACATAATCAAATAGTTAATATTTTTCTCTTTTTTTTTTTTTTAAGTGTGAGTTTGAATACTAAATGTCGTACACCATTCATTATAATCTGAGTTACATTTATATTTTTTATATTATTTTTTGAATATTAACCTTTATTGTTCATTATTTACAATATAATATAACAGAAAACTATCTACTTATATATATATATATATATATATATATAAGTCCTATAGATGGCACAACATCTACTCAATTGGTCATAGCAACTTAATTTAGGTTAAAAACTTGAAAGTAAACAAAAGATAAGTGAACAAACCATACATAATAAAGTTCATAAGGTATTAAATAAAAAACATAATATAAAAAAGTGTGGTTCAAAGTCCAATAAATAGAGTGCCTTGAAAGTATGAACAAATATATTAATACTAAAATAAATAATTGCAAAAAGAAATCCTACATTAGTGTAATTAGCATGTATTATGTGTAAATACTATATTTTTAATTACACCCAAGAATTTGAAAAGTCAAACTTTGAACGAAAATTCAAAATCATAATGGTGGAATGTGTATTAATCCCACTAAATACCAAAAATAAATATTATAATGAATACATATATATATATATATGTGTGTGTATATATATTACAAAAGTTATTTTATGGTGATGATTCAATCTCATAGTGGAAAAATCAAAAGTTCAAAAATTAAATTTAGAGTAGCAAGAACTTTATTTTTATATATTTTAAGTAAAAATAATTTGGACATAAATAAAGGTTGTTGATTTAAATTTAAAACAAAGTTCATAAATATTGTGATAAATTATCAAATTAATTCACTTACTATAATTTGGTTCATAATATTATTTTTGTTACAATTTAATTATTATTTTTTTAAATATTTAATTTTTTATATTATAATAAGCATAGTAATCCAAACATAAAGAAAAAAAAAATTGAACTTAAAATTTTTTTTATGAAGATATTTATTTTTTTAAAAAAATAGATAAAATATGTCGATACAGTGACATCTTAATACCACTAGGAAGGAGAAAAAAATTTGAATTTACGTCCAACGTATTAAATTTACAAAAAAAATATATTTTATTTTAGTATGTATAATTTTCTTAATCTTATATAAAAGGAGATGTTTTTATTTATGAATAGACTTTTGTCTTCTATTACATAATGATTATAATTTTCAAAAGGTTGGTAAAAATTATAAAAAAACCAATAAAGCAATTTTTTTTTTTAAAGTAAATTTATTTAACTTAAAAATGTTAATTTCATGCTCACCTTTAAGTTCCCAAATACCACTTATGAAGAAAAGAATCAAGCTAACAATATATCATACATTCTAAAAGACCAACATTAATCAAACATTACCTTTTTACTTACTTACCGATGCCGCTGGGGGTTCATAGGGTTTTCTGCTACATGTGAACTAAGTATCCATTTTATTAATCAACCGGCCATCTCCATACTTCATTCGGTAATGAGCGTCCAACATATAGTCGCCTCAATACCCTATTTGATTTGAGCGTAATCAAAACAATTCTCAACCCTTTCCGATATGAGACTTCTCAGTCCCGTTCGACTAAGGATAACGTCCACAGTAGGATTATCCTATGTACCAGATCCGTACACCTTTTTTCAAGTTACATGGTAAGCCCTTTAGTTGAATAATATTACCTTACACATACATGTCCACATTACTATTTAGCCACAAAACACATTCAATATTTTTATTTCATGATTACAGGACAATAAGACAATCATTTAATAGACAATATAAACTAACACTCAATAATATGAGAAAACATAATTAAGACATTCATTTAAAACTAAACTAATGGATAATGATGAAAACGGTTGAGTAACCAATAGACAATAAGATAATAACTTAAAAAATAGGTGTTTGAACATTTTAAATTTACGAATACAAACACTTAGAATTTCAAAATTAAACAAATTAAATTCTTATGGGACAAAAAAATTGGTAAGACAATAACTTAAAAAATTAAAACTTTATATAAAATAACAAAGAACCAAATAAAATAGAGTAAATTGAATTATCACAAAAATACACAAAAATAAACCCTCTAATTTTTGTGTAATTATGTCAATAATTAATTAATTAATTTAATTATTTACATAATTAAATTAAATAATTTATTATTACCCACTTGCCAGATTCTTAGTGTCTCAATTTCTGTGTCGTTTTCTTCTCATCCCAATACAAATTAATTAAATTTAAAAATTAAAATAATTTGTTGAATTAATTTTTTAATAATAAAAATTTAAAATGACCCACAGGAGGAGCTGACTTCTTCATGGGCAGCCTCTAAGGACATTAATTGTAGAACAGTTTGATATTTTTGATACGGTACGTTCAGGATTAAATCTCGACCGTCCGATTGTTTCATGATGCATCGTGAAACGATCGGACGGCTTTCACACGAGGACGAAATAAAGCGGACGGTGGACCCCACTACAGAGAATTTGTGTTTGTATAAATCTTGGATATGCCTGAATTGAACCAAAAAAGAGGCCGAAGAGATCAAAACGAGTCAAGTTAGTTTCTTTCCTATTTAAAATCTAATCCAGCCGCTCGATTTCTCCAAATCTTCTTCGTCAATTCTCACGATATGACAATGAAATCAATCTGTCTTTAACACCCAGATCTCAATTTCATCGATTTTGGTCGTTTTTTCCTCTTTATTTGATAGATTTTCCCTCTGTTTTCGGCTTCTCAGCTTGGTTGGCTGCAGGAAGAAACTCGTCTTCTAGACTTCTCTGTTGAAGAAGAAGAAACGAGTTTTCTTTTTCGCGAGTTTACGGATTCTTTTTCCACGCTGTCCATCTTCGTCCTGTGACGCGTTTGGATTCTGTTTATATTATCAGTTAGTTGATGTTTTGATGATGAGTTGCTCTTCTGGTTTCGAGCATATCCAATTAATTCCATAAATTTCTCCCAATTTCCCTGGAAAATTTTCTTATTTTCCCTCATCTTTACGTCTTCAAATAGTAATTTTCCATCTCTGTGCTCATAACGTCTCATTTTTTTTTGCCAAAATTTCAATTCCTCTGTACACATCATACTCTCGGAATCCCTCAAATTCTTGATGAGAAACCGATGATGGGTATCCAAAAAGACAGGGTCAAATTCAACGTAGGAGGCAGAATCTTCGAAACGACTGCTACGACGCTCGCCAACGCAGGCCGGAATTCATTCTTCGGTGCTTTGTTCGATGAAAACTGGGATTTGTTGCAGGCAAACAGCCCCCAAGAATTCTTCATCGACCGAAATCCAGACTGCTTCGCCGTCCTCCTCGATCTTCTCCGCACGGGAGATCTTTACATTCCCGCCAACGTCCCCGAACGGCTCCTTTACAGAGAAGCCCTCTTTTACGGCCTGATTGATCACGTTCGATCCGCTAAATGGGGCCCTTTCGATGGCAACAGGCTATGCCTTGCACGGTCCATCACGGGCTGCGCGCCGGGAGACGGCACGGCCATTCGGGCCTCCCCCGATGGCGGCTGCTGTGTGGCGCATGGCAGTGTGGTGCATGTGTTCGACTGGATGTTAGAAGAGCATCCGCCAATCAATCTTGACTACCAGAGAGTCAATGACATGGGCTGGATCAATCCAGCCAATGTTGTGATCAGCGCTTGTGAGCGACTTGGCCGTGGAGATGGCGGCATGGGGCTGTTCAGCTCGTCTACTGGTGAGCTGAAGTACAAGTTTCAGGTCAGCCATGAGAATCAACTCAAGAGTTACACAGCTGGGGCTTTGAGTTTCAGTCATGACTACAAGATTTTCGCCAGCTGCAAAGGGAGGAGTAATGAATATGGAGTTGGAGTTTGGGACCAAGTGACAGGAAAACAAGTAGATTTTTTCTATGAAGGCCCAGGTTGGTCACTTGGTGATGCTGATAAGCTTCAATGGTTAAATGGGAGTAATTGCTTGTTGGTTGCCACTTTGTTTCCCAGAAAAGATAACTGTTATATTAGCTTACTTGATTTTAGGGAGAAGAAGATGGTGTGGTCTTGGTCTGACATTCTAGCTCCTTTAACTGTTGATGAGAAGAGGGTAAGAGATGCCATAGCCATGGAGGAAAGTAACTCTATCTGTGTTGTGAATGAGTACGAGGATTTAGGGTTTATTGACTTGAGAAGCTGGGGAGGTAGTGTGAGGTGGAGCTCAAGAAGTAGGTTGATGAAGGGGAAGATGCCTGATGAGCCTTGTTATCCAAAGCTTGCATTGCATGAAGGACAGTTATTCTCATCCATGAATGACTGTGTTTCAGTTTTCTGTGGACCTGACTGGGTGCTAACATCTCGGCTTCGAAGAAGCTATGGAGGTTCAATATGTGATTTCTCCATAGGTGGGGATCGGCTTTTTGCCTTGCATAGTGAGGAGAATGTGTTTGATATATGGGAGACTCCACCGCCTCCAATTATATGATTCTTGTCATTGTTTATTTCCTTTTCTTTGATCTGGGTATTTTTACATTCTGATACAAATAGATTTCCTCGTCTTCGTTTTAGGTTTTCAGAAGGTAAGAGATTGAACTACCAGCTACACATGATAGAGATAGAGAAGTTACCGAAAAAACAAAACCTTTAGATGTTGATTAGCGTGTTTGTGTATTGTACAGAGTTTGTTCATTTTTAAAACAGAAATGATATTACTAGCTCAGCTACCCATATATTTGCTTATGGTAACAGGGAAATGAAATGATTTATCAGCTGTCACAGCTTTGAATTTCTTCTGGTTCTGGGTTCACTTTAGAAGATGCATTCAGATTAGATAATCATATCATAAGCAGGTTCCAAACTTTTAATAGACATTTTCCACCATCTTACTCTTTTTTACTCGTGCTTTTCTTAAAGCTAATTCTTGTCTTCCCATTTGGGTTTTTAGTTCCATTTAACCTGGATTAGGGTTTCAGATTCTCTGTTCGTGTAACGGAGATCCTCTTGCTCATGTGAGCAGTTGCAACTGCTACACCAGCTGAGAGATTTATTTTAAGTTCACTTTGCATAAAGAGGTTTGGCAAAATGCTTTTTAAGTTTGGTCTTTGTCAGTTTGGAAATCATGTCTGGTTCCAATATAATTAGCTTTTTCTGGTGCACCAAATCTCATATGATCAATCATCACATGACCACATCAAAATTCCCACCTCCATTTTCTTTCTTACTTTTCTTTTCTCATTCATGGGACCTGGACAAAGTCATTAAACCAGAAAATGTGTGTGTGCGTGTGTGTGTATATATATATATATATATATGAAAGTTTTTATATCACAACTGTTTAAACTGAGGTTAAATGTTAGTGTACAATACATATATATTTTTATAAACAAAGATACTCTGTGCAAAATAAAACATTTGTCAGATGCAATATATGCAGTGTTGGCCAGTACCCTAATGCTAATATTCTATTATAAACATAAACAGAGATCTGAGTTGTATGGTCAACCAGTGCAATATACATTTTCATATTATATAAATCCAACAGCTCTCTTGACATTATCCTGAAGGAGTTATGATGATTGGAAGGGAATCCCATTTCTCAAAATCAAAACTTGTCCAATAAATTATCATCTTTTTCCAACTACCTAATAGTTTCCTTTTTTAATATATACATATATATATAATACACTGCCAGCATTTTTAATAGTCCGTATCTCTCAATGGTTAAACATCAGAGATGAATGTTCAGAGAAACTTCCTCTCAATTTCTTTTTTTCTTCTGTGTAATGAGAAAGAATTATTCAAAGAGAGAACATGTGTAATACATGTATTAGAAGGAACTGAACATATGGAAAACCAAAATAGCATGCCTAATCAACTGCCAAAAAGAAAAAAAGATAAAGAGATAAGAAATAACCAAAAGCAGTGGATCTTCGAGCCAAGAAAATTTAGGCATAGTCTGGCATCACTCTTTTGAGGAATTTAATTGGCTGAGAGTCTTCCGGGGCAAGCTTATCAAAAGCAACGTAATTTTCCTCCTTATCATAAACATGGCACACGGTCAATATTGTCTTCATCAATCGCCAATTCCATGTGGCCTCGTTTAGATACTGTCCACGACAGGGAAAGAACAAGATTGTTAGCATGGCAACATGAAATTTTGAGACCAGAAAAAGAAATAGAATAATCAACTATGAGAATTCCTCGAGTCTTTTCAATTATAAGTTCAAACCAATTATGAAACTTTAGGTTAAATTTTTTGAGGATCTTTTGAACTCGAGTGCATTTAAAAAGGGAGGATGGTGGTCGAACAATAAATGAAGTATAATTTCATTAATCCTACCTTTCCCCAGTTTTCTTGAATAGATTTGTGTGCTGCCCGCAGATTATAGCTTGGTATTCTCGAAGAAACATGATGAGGTATGTGAACATTAATATCATGGCAGAGGATCTCAATCCTGTGGAAAGAAAAATGAGGAATTTTTCTCATAGATAAGCATCTATAATGTCTCTGGATGCATAACCCATTACATATATTTACAACATGAGCCTAGTTACATGACATATCTATCGATAACCTAAAGGACAATTTGTTAGAGCCAAATTGTTTCATTTCAACATCCTTTCTTTTTATCCTTGTTTTCTCTATTTACGAGATTGGAAAAACGGGGGATTGCAGCAAATTACAAAAATTTTCCACTTCAATCATTTTGTGGGGAAATGCAGTGTCATTAGCTGTACACTGGCAAAAGCTAGCCTCTTGATACCTAACAAATCAGCTTTTAGATTTACCCTAAACTCCCTGTCAAAACGGATGGATGGGTGAAAAGAACAAGCCAGTGAATTTGTTCTACAAAATTCAGTTTCTTACCAACTAGGATAGTCACAATGAACTGTTCCATTAAGCTGAGCCTGAGCAGCATTCCATTCATCCGCATGTTTGAAGGGTATGTGGGGGGCAGTGTGATGCACCATCGTAAAAGTACTCATCTACAAGTTTTATAAAATAAAAAAGAAGAAAATGAATAATCTTTTGTCAAAAAATAATTTTTTCACATAAAAAAAGCCAATGGATCACTCAGCAGATGCAACCAGAAATCAAACTGCAGTGTCAGATCATGAAACAGTTCAAGACGTTTAATTTTTAACCATCCGATTCATTATGAAGCTAAGCCAACCAACTGTAACAACATTACCCAGAAGTGATAGCCCAACCATGGCATCAGCCAGTACTTTATCCAGCCCATAATCCCAGTCTTGAAGATGATCAATGGCCATCCAATCGCCATGAACGCAAAAACACAAGCTAAACTGATCTTCACCCTCTTAATTTCATTTGGTCTGAACTTGCTCAAATCGAAGTGCCAGATCAACCTATTAGAAAAAGATTCATAATGTTACAAGAAAATTATTTTCACCAACAATCAAGTTTCCTTCTACAGGGGACGGATTACCGAAAGATCACTTTTTTTTCTTCTTTTTTCTCCTGCTTTATACTGCATATGCTAGAAACTTATTCAAATTTTAGGAGAAGCCTTGCTTTGGTCCTCTCCTCACTCTGCCTCTGATATCTAGATATACTATAGTCTTATCTGTATAAGATTTGCCTACTATTAGTAGCATACCAGTGAGCTATGGACATCCAAGGCCGGAACGGACCATATCCAAATATTATTGCTTTGCGTAGAGCAGGAGATGAGTCAAACTCTTCTTTCCAAACCGGGTGCCAAGCTGTATCTTCAGATAACCTATTGAAATTCAAGTACAATTAAAATATCTAATATATATAAGCATCAATAAGAACGGTTAAAACTCAAAAGGTGAAAAACAAAAGGAGTTTGAAAAACTTGATTGCAACAAAAACACCTAACTTGATGACCAAACAGTAAGAAAAATATTAAATACATAGGTGTGGACGTTCATGCATGCACTGCATTAATAGCTGCAATAATGTGAAAAGCTTTCAAGTTGGATAACAAAACTAAAATATTTCTAGTGCATAAATATCATGCACAGCGCACATGTTATCAGCAAGTATCCATTTATAACTATGAATAGCATAGGTATAATAGGACACGGTTTTTTCCAACAACTAAAAAACACAAATCTAAAGGTAAATGTTTTTCATTTAGCCAGGAGACAGTATCATAACTGTGGCAGAATCAGAGATTGTAATGATAAGAAAATTCATAACTGAGGCACAAAATGGTTAAAACTTTCAGAAAAACAAATAAGAATGTTAAGCAATATCGTAATTACATGTTTGTCTTTGCGTGATGCCTGTCATGCTTAAACCGCCATGGCTCATATGGGTAGATCAGAGGCAAAAAGGCCAGAGTTCCCACAATATCTTCCAAAAGTTTATTCTTTGAAAATGATTTGTGAGCACAGTCGTGGCCTATAACAAAAAACTGAAACAGAAAACAAGAAACCACGTTAATTCCGAAAAGATGCAGCAGTAGATGCTTGTTTTAAAGGAATATATGGAAGCATCAACTGAGTAACGTAAAGAGAGTTCTCGATAGCTTACCCCTGTTACCGCAGTACCTGTCCATGCCCAGGCTAGGGGAAGTAAATACCACGGAGCTTTTGAAATCATGAAGAGTCCCAATGCATAGGAAGTAACAGATATTAAAACTGACTTCCATGCTTTCACATCATCAATCTCAAACACCTTAAGAAAAGGGGGAGAGAGAGAGAGAGAAACAGATTAAAAAATTATTTTTAGCAAATAAATTCTGGTATGAAAGTAAAGATGAATTACAATGAGGAAAACTTCTAGGCTCTACCTATTGACATACTTCTGGTGTTCTGGTATTTCATAAATCATCATCTAAATTTGGCATAGAAAATCCAACGTATGGAAATATAAAGCATGATTTAAGACCCAAGTAAAATGTTTTCATCAATCACAAAATTTCTGACTAAAAGAGAAGTAATTGGACAAAAAGAAATGAAGTGGCTTAAATAAATCTTTTTTTGTCAATAATCTTAGACCAATAAATCAAATTTGATTAATATATACTCGATCAAACACTAATTGGAAATGTCTTGAAAAACAACCTGAGGCCGATTAACCTAATATGTACATTACATCCTATTCATCTGTGAACCAAAGAGAACAATGTTTGGCTTGAAAGTTTCATCAAATGATGGGATTAAACAGGAAACTCACCCACATGAGCCATGGTCATAAAAACGGGAAAACACTAGTTACATTAGTTGAAAGCAATGCAAAGTGCAACTCCTAATAAATCTTACCTTTTTTGGAAGAGTATTGATAATATCTTTTAAAGTAACATTGTCAGGAAGAGGTTCTCCAATTTGATCGAAGCCATACTTTGCTGCTAACTGTTTCCTATACTCAGCACTGTCAGCCGAAGCAGGTGCAATTGGAGTAGCCACAGCTTGAATAAATCTAGACTTTTTTGGATAAACTAAATATGTACTACTTTTGTTTCCCTTCATAAGTAGGTTCTCCCACTTCACATGATAAATGCCTGCCAATCACAAAATAACGTGAGGAATCTGTTAAAGAAAATGCAAAAATATTCAATAGCACAACAGCGTTAAACAAGTACTATTCATGCCAGCTCCGAGTCTCAGTGATATATTCTGATTTCCTGTTGGCACCTTCTTGATTCCTTATGAAAAAAATCTTAAATAATAAAGTATTGCAATATCACAAGGCCTGATAAAATCATAGCAAACACAGGCTAAAGAATGCTAAATAATTTTAGGATGAACGTGCCATGAAGTGATCGACTTAAGTTCCAAACTGATCCAGAAGGGGTCCTACCTTCATGAGGAGAATATGACCGAATCAAAAAAATTTAACCGGATATAGAAAAGCTAGCAAAAGCACATGATATTTCACATAAGTTCTCTTTCAAAAGCACCAAACCACGGAAAATTTAGTAGTGTCTTGAAGTCACCATGTCTCCATGGTAACTTTTTAAACTTTCATTTATCTAAAAAAAAAAATAAACTTTCTAAACTTTCATAGAAATCTAATAACTTTATGTAGTGATCATATGGCATTATTTGATTGCTCCCAATATTAATCGATTCCTACATAGAATTCCAAAATTTCTACAAAATGTGTGAAAATCACTGCAAGATGTTTCAAGAAAAAAAAAAGGGCATTGCTTATGGACAATAAACAAGGTAAACTCCAGAGTCCTGAACATTATAATCCAGCAAAAAAATGCTTATCTCAACCCAATTCCATGTTTCTGCAACCAGCCCCACTTACAATTACCAGGAGAAACAAGCAAATGCAATTGAACACCATCTTCTCTATGAACACCAAGCTAATAAACCCAACTCCCCAATTGATCCCCAAGAAAAAAGAAATAACACATGGCTTCAAAACCCAAATTGGGAAAACCAGAAAACACATTACATACCTGGAGAAGAATGAGTTGCAATCTTTTGAGTCCTCAACGGCCTTTGACGGGGGCCCTGAAAAAAAAAAACAAAATAACAGAGTAACCCCATATGCATGACTTTCATATATACATATATACAATACCCACAAAGATAAATGATGAAAATTGGGAATTTGTACCATGAAAAGGAAGACAGAATCTGCAAGCCTGCAAGCCATGCGAGCAGAAATGCAGAAAGATAAATTCCCAGTTCACAAGGCCCCCTCCCCCCTCCTACCTCCTGCTCTTCCTCACTTCTTGAGCTATAAAGCAGCAATCTTTTGGAGATGCAGGAGCGTATGAGATTGAAAGAATGTGAAATAAATGAAAAAGATAGACTTTTGGTTATTTGCAGGAAAGGCGACAGAGACGAGGGTCTGAAAGGGTAGTATCCGCCTTGGCCTTTTATGGGAAGCACTAGTGGCTGGTTTCGGCCTAAACCGCCTCAAAGACTCTCGCTTGCTTTTTCTTCATGTGGTCAGCATTCCACCCTCCACCTCAGCCATTGAGATATACATATACATATTATAAATACATGTACATACATGTATATGTACACATTCATGAATAAATTCTGTATATGCCCAATATGGAATGAGGTTTAGAATGTGTTTGGAGAACTGGGGCTTTATTCTTTTCACCCAAAAGTAAGGATGTGTTTGGATTTTGGATTTTTTAAAGAAAAAATTGGATCATCTTTTTAATAAATTGTCATCTTTAATAAAAAAAAAACTAGATGAGGTATTTGAAATTTAGGCATGTGTATGTATAATTGGATTTATTATTTTTGAAAACATTATAATTTGGGTTTACATAATATTTTATTAATTAATTGTAATTTAGTTTTTAAAATGTATAAAATAATTGTTAAATATGTCACACAGAATAATTTTTTGATTATAAAATAACAAAAAGGTACAGAGTAACAACCCATGCCACTCGGTTAGCACGTTCTATGTGTTTTTCTCCTCTAATGTCTGCCGGTTGGCACGCAATTTCTATTTTCTAAAATTTTTTTTAAGGTTAGTGGAACAATGTCGAAGAATGATGATGGTCTAGCAGCACTAAAAATTGTGGATGAATAAGAGGGAGGATGGGATGTGTTTGAAGGGGCTTTGAGGGAACTTGAATCTTATGAACTTTGTTTGGTTGGTCGATTCCTGACAGAAGTTGTGATTAGGTTTGAACCTATGAGGAACACCCTAGCTAACATTTGGCATCTTTTAGGGGGTGTAAATATTAAAGATCTTGGAGGCAGCTGATACCTGTTTAGATTTTTCTATGAAGTAGATATTCGACGTAGTATATCCGGTGGTCTGTGGACTTTTAACAATCATATGCTCGTGTCACATTGGTTGAGATAAGGTGAAAACCCTTGGAAAGTTGATTTATTTAAATATTATTTTTGGGTATAAGTCCACTCGTTACCAGAGGGATGTTTCTTAGAATTCATGGCGTGTCAGTTTGGTGAATTTTTGGGTGGTTTTGTTGAGAATGATCCTAAACACTATGGTAATGGTAGTCCGATGTTTATGAGGATAAGGTGACTGTGGACGTTCGACGCCCTTTGCTCCGATGGAAAAAATTGAATTTGCAAAACAGGGAATCTGTGTATTCCATGTTCAGTTATGAACGACTAAGGACTTTCTGTTACTTATGCGGTAAAATGGGGCACTCTGATCAATTTTGTTAGTTGCTTCTCCTCCTACTTGGGCTATCTATCCAGCCGAGATGGGATGATTCCCTCTGTGCCCTACCTCGTCAGAATTCTCAACCAAAAAGCCTGTGGTTACGAGATGATCAGGGGGCTCTGGTTGACAAGTTGAAGGTGGTTACTCAAGATGGTGAGATAGTTAATCAACGATTTTCAATTTTCCAGGCCCAGCCATCACTTCCGATATTATTGGGAGCTGGAAATTTGAAAGTGAGGCTGGTGTATGGTGTGACTGATGAGTCTTTGGGCCAGTTGCCCCTCATGGGTCGGACTTGTCATGTTGACATGGCCACACCAAAAGCCTAGTCCCTTGTCCTCCCTTCGAAAGATGTGGATATGACCTCAGATGAAAGTAAGAAATAAATGAGACTGAGTATACGGGGAAAGGAAGGACAGTTATCGAAACTAATGAGTTTGAATTCAAATGGCACAAATAACACACAAAAAACTGAGAGATCAGCGAGTTCTGTTATGCAGGCTCACCGGGCACAATGAAGATCTTAAGTTAGAACTGTCGGAGGCTTGGTAATCCCTGAGCAGTTCTCTCTCTTCACGAACTTATGAAGAAATTTGAGCTAGATGTATTTTTCCTTGTTGAAACACTTGTTGACAGAAGAAAGTTAGAGAGCATAAAAGTTCAATTGGGTTTTACTAGTATGTTTGGGGTGGACAAAGTTGGTCGAAGTGGTGGGCTTAGACTGTTCTGGCTGTAAAATTATATGTTATCTATAATCTTGTATTCTAGCAATCCTGTAGATACCAAAATATAAACAACTAATGGGAGGGAGTGACTGCTAAGGGGCTATTATGGTATGCTGAATAGAAATTGCAGAAGGGAAACGTAATAATTACTAGAATATCTTTTTCGCGGTCGTTAACTTTCCTGGGCTGTTATTGGGTACTTTTGTAACGACCCCGGGAATAAAAAGGAAATGTATATATTTATTCTAAGTGCGGAAACGAAATAAAATAGATTATGATTAACATCTCTTACACAATAACCAAAACGAATTAAACGTATGAAAAAATAAACTAACTAAAGGAAATATTATGAATGAATACTATAAGAAAAACTAATAAATTCATAGGCTTCTACTCGTCGTCTTCTTGCAGAACAGGCTCGGGAACCAAGCCCTCCTGATCTGAAAAGGTTAAGTAAGGAATGAGCTATACTAGCCCAGTAAAGACATCACATTATCTCATTGTCACAGAAATAAAGGTTGGTAGAAAACAAAAATGACCAATTGAGCATAATTTATAACAAACTCATTTATCAATAATAAAAACCTTTATTGTCCACTTACCTCGGTGAAATTTATGAAAACAACATATAAGAAACCATAACATCATAAACATCATAAAATCATGCACACTCTGTAACATAACACATATCATACTTTTGTATTTCAATCATCAGACAACAAATTTCCTCTTTTATCAGCCTACTAGTATCCATGGGGATCCATAAGGGGTCCCCGCTACACGTGAACCATTCAGATTAATAACTTAATTCCAGGGCCATCCCCATACTTCGTCCGGTATGGGCACCAAAACTATAAACCTCAATACCCTGTCCGGTATGAGGTGAAACGAGCCGTCTCCATACCCCGTCCGATATGGGTGCCAAAACACATAAAGTCTCCATACCCCGTCCGATATGAGAGACTACGTTCCCGGTAGGGTTCCCTATGGACCCGGTTTATCCACCATCTCCCAGGATATCTAGTCAGGCTGTCGAAATTATCCATTTATCAATTCACATACCTTTTTTTATTCTTTTCTTAATCTCAATTATCCAATCAAACATAAACACGTAAACCAGTAATGGACACCAAATAAGGCAACACAGCATCGAGTTCACAATGATTCAAACCATAATAAATGAAACAATGATTCATGCATACGAAACCATAAAATAAACACATCAGGCATCATACTGCATTTAAAACTGTAAAATAAATCAAACAACACCTGACCGAAAAATACATCAGATTCGGGCTATATTAGCAACTTTAATTAATTATACATATCTATTAATTCATAAATATCGTTTTATCATTTATTAAGCTTTAATGCTGTAATAGGAAATAGGATGAGAGATCCTTACTTGTTTCGGAGTCTGAAATCGGGTTCTCACTGCGCCTATGGGCAGTCCCTAGATTTCCTGAATTTTTTCTCGGAAACTGAAACACACTTCCAGTACCTGTATATGTCCCAAAAAAAAAATCCCAAAATCAGACCCAGGGCCCTTTCGGCCAATTTTAAAATTCCGGCACGGCGGCTCCACCGTGCTCCGGGGACGGCGTCGCCGCCCGTAGCGGCGATCCTCATCGGGTTGGCCGTTTTCGGCCGAATTCGACCAAACTTGTATTGGTTCCTGTGATAAAACACCCCTAGGGCCCTCGATGGGCCAAAAAATTATAGAAAACCGAGGCTTACTAGCGGCGGGGCTCTTGGGTGCGGCAGCTCCTCCGGCGCGAGTTGCGGTTTGGTGTTTTGCTCCTATCAATCTGTAGAGAAAATGACGGTGGTATAAAAATTACATCGAACGGGAACTAGGAAGGGCCTCATCGGAGGAAAAAACTGAGGAAATCTGCGGCGACGTCGTTGGGCTTCGGCTGTATTTTCTGGCAAATTGACCAGTAGTTTGGCTCCGATTTGACCACAGGGAGGTTCAGCATCAAAAAACGAGCCAATGAGAGAAATTTTACCTCGTTTGGTGGCCGAAAAATCCTCCGGTACGGCGGCAGGTGGCGGCGGCCGGTCCTCCAGTGGCTGAGTCATCTTCTCCGGTGAGGGTTCTGGCGGCTAGGGTTTGTGGTTGGGTGTGGATGTTATTATTTATAATCCTCTCCTTTTAATCTGAGCCATCCATCATGATTTAATCTGGGCTGTCTGATCGCGATTAAATTAGAAATAAATATGGAGCGTCCATCGCGATGCGATCTGAACCGTCCGTGCGTAATCAAATCTGGACCGTTCGCACGCATGAGATCTGGGCCGTCCGTACACGCGGGAACGGATCTGGGCCGTCCGATCGCGCGCACGCGAATCACCCACGTGTCTCCGTCCCGTGTGGCTTCCCGCATCAGCATCCCTGTCATGCGGCGTGTCCTGGTTGGTCGGGGCTGCTGACCGGGCTGCTGACGTGACGCTATTTTTTTAAATTGTGTTTTGACCCCCGATTTTCGATTTTCTTTTCAAAAACATCCCCAGAATCTAAATTTTCACCCCTTTGTTTCCAATTTCAATTTCAATTAAATCCCAAAAATAATTTTACCCCATTTTATTATTATTATTATTTTTATTTCTATTAAATTAAATTAAATTAAATTAAAACCTTATAAATTAATTATTAAAATAAAATAAAATAAAAAAAATTCTAAATTAAATTAAAATAAAATAAAAATAAAAATAAAAGAAAAATCTTTGGGTGTTACAACTTTAATGACGTTCTTTCTGTGTTTGACAAGGAGGGGGGAACGACCCCATCATTCTCTCTTATGAAGGGTTTCCAAGAAATTCTTGGCCGGTGTAACTTAGCATATATGCCTCTCTTTGGATATGGTTTTACTTAGACTAGGGGATGGGCTACTCAGAAAATACAGGAATGGATTGACAGATATGTGGTGAATGAAGCATGGTCTAAAATGTTTCTGAATGCAGGATAGGAAAATGTATATGCCCCTATTTCGGATCATTCCCCGATTCTTCTTTTATGTGATTACTTACCCAAAAGACATCCCATAAGATCGTTTAAGTTTGAGAATGCTTGTCTAATGGAACCCACTATCAACGACAAGATAATACGGAGTTGGCAACAAAGTAATGAATATGATATTATGTAGAAGATTTCGAACTGTGGACAATCTTTAGAGGCTTGGGAATCATCTTTGGTATATAATTTTGGCTGCAAGAAACGGTAGTTGTATGATAGGTTTACTTAGGTATGCAAATTTCCATTAAATTATCCCTCTAAGCACCTTGCCAAGTTGAATAGAGCATTTATAAAGATGCTGGAGTAGGAAGAATGTTACTGGAGATAATGAGCTAAGTTTTTTTTTGTTATCTTAGGGACATAGAAATTCAAGATTCTTTCATAGACAAGCCTCAAAGTGTCGTCGTCAAAATTCTATTACTGCTCTTAGAGATGTAAATGGGGTATGGATACGAAATGAATCAGCTATACAGCTACATGTAATTAAGTATTTCAAAGGTTTGTTTTCTTCGTCTAGAGAAAATGGGAATAGAGTCATAGAGAAGATTATTTCTAAAGTTTCTATGGAGAATAATGAATGATTGTTACAATTGTTGAGTGTGGAAGAGATCAAAGTGGCTGTTGTTCATATGAATCCGGATAAAGCTCTAGGTCCAGATGGGATGAATCCAGCTTTCTTTCAAAAATTCTGGAATACTGTTGGTGCTGAGGTAGTCCAATAATGTCAATCATGGTTTACCATGAATGATTTTTTATCATCATTTAATCACACCAATATAGTGCTTATTTCAAAAAAGGACTATTCTGAATCAGTTAGAAACCTTCGGTTGATTTCTTTGTATAATATTCTCTACAAGATATACTCTAAGGCACTAGTAAATAGACTCAAATGGCTTTTTTCGGGTATTATAGTAGAAGAACAATCGACCTTTATGCTTGAGAGGTGTATAACTAACAACATCTTGGTGGCTTTTGAAACAATTCATAAGATGAAACATTTATGTATACAGAGGGGTTATGAGATGGCCATTAAAGTGGATATAAGTAAGGCAAATGATAGTGTGAAATGGGAATTTCTTGAAGCTATGCTTTTAAAATTTGGTTTTCATACTAGATGGGTACAATTGATTATGCGGTGTGCTCAATCATTTGTTTACATGGTTAAGTTAAATGACCATGAAATTGGACCTGTTATTCCATATTAAGGTTTATGGCAGAGGGACCCGTTGTCACCTTATCTCTTTTTTTTTTTATGTTTGGAAGGTTTGTCATCTCTCTTTAAATAAGCAGAATCCGGGTGTAATTCATGGTGTTCGTATTTGTCGTAACAGTCCTTTCATATCTCATCTTCTGTTTATCGATGATTCTTTCTTTTTCTTCCAGGCCACGGTGGAGGAATGTTCTATTGTTAAAAGGATCCTTCATGAATATGAGTTGGCGTTCGGACAGGTTGTTAACTTCTTAAAGTTGAGTATTTTCTTTAATAAAAACACTCTTGTTGAACTGCGTCATTGTCTGCAAAATGTAATGGGTATTTCAAATCCTTTAGATCATGAGCGTTATCTAGATTTGCCTTCTCTAATCGACAAAAATAAAAAAAAAACAAGTCTTTGATTTTCTAAGAAAGTTCTTAGTCCGAAAGTTGAATAGTTGGAGTCATAGACATCTTTCTCAAGTTGGACATGAAATTCTACTAAAATCGGTGGCTTAGGCACTACCAACTTTCTGTACGAGTGTTTTTTAGCTTTCAAAGTCTCTAGTTGATAAGCTGCAGAAGATGATGAACAGTTACTAGTGGGATTCAAAATATGCTGCTAATAGGGGTATGAATTAGATGTCTTGGGATAAATTATGTAAGAAGAAAGAGTGGGGTGGAATGGGCTTTCGGTATTTATATGAGTTTAATCTTGCAATGTTAGGTAAGCAGTTATGGATAATGTTAACTGCTCCTCATGCACTGGTATTGAGAGTCTTTAAAGCCAAATATTTCTCCAATGGCGATATTACAAGGTCGGCACTGAGAAGTAATCTTAGTTTTTGCTAGAGAAGTCTTCGTGCAGCAAAATCATTGATAATTTTTTGTCTGCATTGGATTATTGGTAATGTAACAAATGTGAGTGTCTGGAATGATTCGTGGCTGCCTAGAGACATGGACTATATGGTTAGAAACATGTGTCTATTAGGTTTGAAATTGATCGTTGTTGGGGATCTCATGATGGAAGATTATGGAGAATGGAACTCTGATATAGTGAAAGGAATTTTTTATGAAGAAGAAGTTGAACTTATTCTAAGCATTCAGTTAAGTTATCACTGCCAGTCAGATAAGCTGATTTGGGCCCCCTCTATTGACGGTCATTATTCAATGAAATCAGCATATAATCTTTTTATGTCCACCGATAAAGATATAAGTTTCTATGATTGTCTTTGTTGGAAGCAAATTTGGAGTGCATCGGTCCCCCCGAAAGTTAAGTCTTTTATTTGGCATTTGTTAACAAATTCTTTACCGATTCAGAGAAGGTTGCAGGAAAAAGGAATGGATATAACAGCAAAGTGCCCTTGTTGTGATAATACGAAGACTCTGTTTCATGTTTTTTTTTTTATTGTGATAAGGCTGTTGCGTGTATGCAAAAGTTGAGTTTTTCTCATCTACAGTTGGCACCTCAGAATGTTGTTCACTGAATTCGGTTTCATAGTAGAGGACTGTAAAATGATGCTAAAGAAAATACCTAATATTTATATTAGATGAGTGAACAAACAAAATAATAAAGTGACCCATCATTTAACTAGAGCCTCATGTGATCATCGTATATTTTATGTTTGAGAATCTACCCTAATTGATATATCTATTTTACTAAATGTGTAATGTAAATATTTTGTTTAAAAAAAAAAAAACAAAACAACTCACGCAACTTCAAAAGCATAGTTAAAAAATTAATAATTTAAAAACATAATTGCTATTTAATCTTTAACTAATGCAATTGTTACAAGCCATAGTCAAATGTCTTTTTATTTTATAATATATTATAAATTAACAATATATAATAATTATTTTAATTAAATTACAGATTTAATTATTAAATATTAATAATTTATAATAATTAAATAAATTAAAATTTTAAAAAAATTATTATATTTTTAAAGTAAATAAATATTTCAATTTGTTTTCAAATTTTGTTTCTTAAAAGTATCATTAAATTTAATTTTAATTATATAAACTAGAACGCGTAATTTTTTCAGTCACGTTTTTTTTTTTTTTTAATAAATAAATAAATTTTCAGTAAGAGGACGTCGTCAATTCCACCGTCACCACCTCCCTCTCCCAATTTTTGCTTTTTTTCAAACAAAATAAATTTCACGTGGTCTATAATGAATTTTCCCCTCTATTCAAAGTAAACGTCTGAAAATAAAAATTCCTAAAAAGTCATCCAAAAAATTGACAGCCACTCACTCCGTTAATATTAATATTTTGACTGGCCGTTAAATGGGCCAAATTGGACTGGGCCGGGTTTCGTAATTCAAATTGGGCCGGTTCATTATTAATTCGGGTCGGGTTAAGTTCGTACATGAATGGCCTGGCCCATATTTGATAAACTGAAAGAGCCCACAGATGACTGAATAAGTGGAAATAACAAATTCCTTCTTAGAGCTAGCAAATCCGTATCCAGAAGAAAAAACCACCGATGAACGGATTCTGACAGAGTGGCGGACGAGTTAATGGTGGTCAACTCGTAAATCGGCGTTTCTTTTCCGCGCAATCTCGGTATTGATCATGGCAAGCGACTCACCAAGTTCTGTTCGGAAAGGTTAGTTAAAAAAGCACGTATTGATGATGATGAGGCGCTGCTTAGGTTTGGATTTTAATTGACTAATGCGCTCGTTTTAGATTCAGTGGTAGTTGTGTTTCTTCAACTTCTTCCAAGGATGATTTTCGATTTTTTTGTTGAATCTTATTCGAATTGCAATTTGATGTAGTTGTTGTTCATTTAAGAGCCACCGGTGATGCTCCCATACTCAAGCAAGCTAAGTTCAAGGTATCTACTTCATTGGGAAATGGCTTAGCAATTATAGAATTTGTCTTCTGTTTGTATGTACATAGGGGAGAAGAAGATCTCACCCGGAACCTAGGGGGATTTATGTTGGTATAATTTTTAAGCACATGAATTCTTAGAGTATGTTAGATTTAGGTGTGCGTTGCTTCATTATAACAATCATTATGAACAATCAGTTCTTACAGGATGATCATTTTTGGGGTTTCAAAGCTAGGAGCATAGCTTCAGTATGAAGACTCAGAAATTTTGCATCTGGCCGCATTTTATACATGGTTTTTTTTATCATAGATCAATGCATTATTTTCATTAATGCTGTTCAGACTTATGGTTTAACTAATAGGCAAAAGCATGTGTAGCTAATTTAGATCTTGCCTAGTATGCTAACTCTAGCACTTATCTCCAAGTTTTTGAGTATGAATTAAACACAATTGCAGTAGTAATTGGCTTTTAGGCCTTAGATCCACTACTCAAGCACCGGTGCTGTTATGCTACTATATTTATTAGCGGCTATTTGGTAGATCTTTTATAAATTAGCATTAGGAAATCGAGATATCCTATTTCCTGTTCTTTTTTTTTTTTGGGAAGAGAATCTCTGTTTTCAGGTAATATTATTTGAAATAAATTTTCCATAAGAGTCTGATTGTTGCCATTTGGTATAGTGGTTTATGGGTATCATTGAGATATTGATATCTAGATCCTTTTTAATGTTGCAGATACTGGGAAATGACAAGTTCGTGAAAGTGATTGACTTTCTGAGACGACAACTTCACCGGGATACATTGGTAGCTGACTTCTCTGTTGTTTTTTAGGACTTAAGATTATCTATTGGTTTTCTAGTACTGAGTTCTGTTCTTTGTAGTTCGTCTATGTCAACAGTGCATTCTCACCAAACCCTGATGAATCAGTTATTGATCTTTACAATGTAAGTTAACTTGAAATATTTAATTATTTTTATGTGATTTTTTCTTCAGTTCTTACAAATTTATGTTGAGAACTTAACAGTATTCCATTTTCCATTTATTACACTCCTATGTTTAAGACTATATCCATTCTATTATAAGATGGATTATAAATCCTTAACTCTTGAGGAAATTTTTGTTGCTGTTAGTTAATTACTGCCTTTTCATTCTTTCAACCTACATCCAACAGGAACAAGTAAGAAGGATTTAGTAAAAGAACTATTTAATTTTCATTCTCAAAATCGTGGAATAATCTTCTCTGTTGTCCTTTTGTGAATAGATCTTCTCATTGCGCTTCTAGTCTCTAAGGATGAGACAACCTTTTAGCATATGCTTGGAGAATTCAAGTATTTTATATGCTATTAGCTCAATCCTACATTAAGGGTTATCTGTAATCATGAACTCTAAAATATATTTTGTATATTTCAAAGTCTTTAGATTCATGCATTTGAACTATTTCAACAACATGCTTTTCTCCTTTTGAGATGTTTTCAGTTAACTTATCTTGGAAATTAATTTCAATTCCTCCTGCAGTCCTGCAGAAATGTGCTGATTTTTACTTTTGCTGTGCTCCTTACTACTCTGTGTGTGTGTATTAAAGGAGCTTCATTACTTACCCACTGCTGGTTTTACCCCGCAGAATTTTGGTTTTGATGGGAAATTGGTTGTCAATTATGCTTGTTCCATGGCATGGGGCTAACTCAGTAATAGGGGCTGTGTAGAAGCTGTTCATATTGTAAGTGCATCATTTGCTTAAAGTTCCAATTAATTGTTCCTCGGAAAAGTGATAGGATAGTTTTCTATGCCATGTCTTGCTCACTGAAATTATGTTCTTTGTTCCACAAAATAAAAAATTAGAAATGATGATATGTAAGTTTCAAATTGATTTGATGCTAGTTTCTGTTTTTTTCTCTTTTTCTTATTCAAGTCTTTTAAATGCAGGATCTGAACCTGTAAATGATCTGAGCCAACAAGCCTACTACTGCCTCACAGAGTTGAACTCCGCTATAATGGAATTTAGGCTGTGCATAATTTGTTTAGATTGAAATGTGAAGTAAATAACTAAAGATAAAATATTCTTACAATTTTGCATCCTGCTTTTTTCTTCTATTCGAGAATCACGAGCTGTCAATGATTTCTATTTTCGGTCTTAAGTGATGTTCCATTATCTTACCATGACCAGTAAAATTGAGTGATTTAAATTGCTTCCCATGTATTATTGCCACCAAAATTTAGTTGTACTTTTAGTTGAATTGGTTGAAATAGGGAACTTTGTTCAGGAGTGAGAAAGACAAGTGAATAATGTTCATCTTCTGTTCATCTTAAAAGCAATTATCTTTCGGTGGTATATTGAGACAAAAGGTATCCCTGATAGACAGAACCAAACCAAGGGTGCTACTGTGGTGTTGCTTAGGACACTCATGTTTCAAGCCCTGTGATGATTATTCAACATCCTTGAGTAATTTAATAACTTAAAATACTAGTCACTTAAACATTATGTAGGATTCAGATAGTTGTATGATATTAGATGATTACTGGGCAGTTATTAAATTAGTATAGAAGGATTAGAAATTTTCTTACCATTGATAAGTAGAAACCAACTAAAAATGCTTTTAGACAAAAGCTATTAGATGCTTTTAGTCACTGAAGGTAATTGATTTTTTTTTTTTTTGAGATAAGTCACTGAAGGTAATTGATAAGACAAAACTAACATGCAGTATCCATTTGCAGGATCTCAACTGGGTGAACTGCATTTGAACTAGAATCTTATTTATAGTCAGTCTCAGAGTCTTGACATTAGGGGAATATATTCCCATAGAATATATTTCTATATAGGGATGCAGTCTGCACATGTAATTCAATTGGGACCCAAAATTGGCTGGCAGGACCCTGTACCCTACAGAATGAATTATTGAGGGGTATAAGCTTTGTTATTCAAATTCATTTTGACTTTGAGTTATTTTTTCTTGGATCCTGTGTCTTGCTCGGTAAATTTCAGTTACTTGGAGCTGTAATTCTCACTTTGATCAAGTAATTAGAAGCCTGTGCAGCTCCCTGTGAGGCCAGACAAAGTAACCCGTAAAAGGGAATGCCACCAGTTGCAGAATGAAAGGTTTGCATGTGGTGATTTATTATATATTTATTGTGATGTCAAAGATCTAAAGTACACAGATGAGGATCTATTTCCGTACGTAAGCAATTTATGATGCATGCTCATGCATGCAAAAGAGTTACGTTGCTTGGATCACATAGCTTTTTATGAGAATAAATTGGAATATATTTTATGTAGTTATTTTTTTTTAACTTTTTATGAATAAAGTTATATTGTTCTTGACAATTTTAATTTTAATTTTTTGGTTAATTTATAGTTTTACTTCTATCTCACACTAATCTTAACATAACTTACATAATTTATTGCCTTTGATTAGTCCTCTGCCATCTTGCATTTTTTAATAGTGAGTATTTAAGTTCAACCTCTTACAAAAAATTATTTAGATGTAAACTATTTTGTTTTTTGTAGCAAGAGAATTCTTAGACCAGCTTTAATATATCAAGATTGAATAACATCCTTAATAATTTCAAGTGTGCATTTCTCTCTAAATCAATTTCGTGCATTCGGTATTTTCAAAAATTTATATATAAGAATTGAAACTTTATTAAATAGATTTAGTAGCAGATATTAGGAAATAAAGTTATACCGTGTTTGGTTTATTTTTTATTCAGTCCTTGTTTTAGTCTTTTGTATAATTTGTTGAAACATGATTTATTGTACTTAAGTTATGTATATTGCTGCTTTAGTTTATATATAGGAGGAATACATTTAAAGGTATGAAATGAAATTTTCCTAGTGAATTTTTTGATTTAACAGTAAGACTATTGAGCTTTAACATACTGAAATTAAATTTCTTAAGAAGGATCTAAATGGAGCAGTCCTTCACATTAATCTAAT
The DNA here is from genome assembly GCF_000150535.2 of Carica papaya. Next base: position 1,443,826 of record NW_019014646.1, on the reverse strand, counting down.
ACATTTAGTATTTTACTTCTGGAGTACTAAGTACTAGAATTAAAACCATATAATCACAGTAGAGAAAACTGAAATAATTACTGTGAATTATTGTTCGAAGTTTATGTAGATTGAGTAGCAGTGATTTAAGGTTAACAAACACACTTGAAACAAAGATTTAATTGAAACAAGTAGACATGCTGTGTGAACTTTTTGTATCATGCTAAAAAAGCTGCACACAAACATAAACCCTTGAGTACTAATCAACTTAATTTCCATGCCAAACAAGCCCTTAGAATCAAAGCTGAACAAATCTACTCATCCACTCCAAGTTCAGTGGGTCCTCATTGGAAAAATCAAAGAAATCATCAACATTAAAGCTCCCTGAGGGTGAGCCTTCCCCTCCATTACAGCCATTAATCTCTTCTTCCTTCATTACTTCTAAATTAATCTCCTTGCTCTCCATTACTTTTCTTTTTTCACCAACATACATTTCTCTGATTTCTGAAGCTCCACTTTGTCTGTCTTTCAGCTCTATCTTCTTGCTCAAATGAGAATTCCAGTAGTTCTTTATCTCGTTGTCGGTTCGCCCGGGTAATCTTCCAGCAATCAGAGACCACCTAATTAACACAGCTTGCTTACTTTAGAAAGAACCCATTGTATATAATATAATCATTATCATCATCACCATCGTACACACACAAGCACACATATATATAAATACATATATATGTATATATAACCTGTTTCCAAGAAGTTTATGAAGCCTAAGTATCAAATCTTCTTCTTGTTCTGATATATTGCCTCTCTTGATGTTTGGTCTCAGATAATTCATCCATCGTAGCCTGCAACTCTTGCCACACCTATTGAGACCTGCAGCCCAAGAAAACATCAAATGAGAGGTACCATTCAAGCCATTTGTATAATGTCTCTTCCATCTTTGTAGTATATAGAACAAGAAAGTGAAAAGAAAAAGAGAAAGAAAGAAAACCTGCTTTGGCTGCAATTATCTTCCACCTTTTGGTCCCATGAATTGCAATAACCTCAGCCAGTTTTCTATCTTCTTCTGCTGTCCATGTTCCTTTATTGACATCCTTTTTAGTAGTGGACATGTCTTTCAGTACTGCTTCTTCAAGTGGCTTCATTATCATTTCACCTTTAATGTTCTCATCATGGTCTACTTTACGACCCATCTTTTCTTCTTCTTTAATTTCTCCTTTACTATAAATATATAGATTGGACTTCTGAGCTACGGGCTCTCTGGTTAATTCTCTTGGGGATTCTGTATCATCTAACCTTCTTGGTGGAAGTGAAGAACCTCAACTACCCTTTATATAGATACAAGCAGTAGCCTATACAGAATTGAAGGACAGTGAATATCACGGAATTGATGATTGTATAATGACTGGTGTCAGAGATTGTGAAAGTTTTATGTAAAAGATAATAAATTAGGCTGGATTGTTAGCTAGAGACTAGATAGAAATTAGAAAAGGTCACATTCTTTTCCCTTATTTACACATTAAAAATCAATAATAGGAGCAAATGGGTATGCATATCAGCTTTAGGGAAAAAGAAGAAAGCAGAAAAAGGGTTAAATAAAAAGGTCTGTAAGTCAGATACCTCTTTAATCAGATTCCCAAGTACTACAATATGTAACTTGTGTTATTCTTGGCAGAAGGTCATTGTAGGATTTGTCCTCACTTGCTGGAAAAGTTATTCCATATGGTTGACACGACATGCATGGTTCATTCTTCAAATTAGTTTTGTCGTGTCATTGCATTTTTTTTTTTTTAAGCTATGGTGATTTTTGTTAGGAGAAAAATTACTGATATGATTATGATCATCAAATAAAACTTTGTTGTTGAATACAAAAATATTTATTGATATGGAGTTTGGTATTAGGAAGAAATTGGGTGGGATGATAGAAGTGTGTTTGTATATGTAGAGACAAAGGAGATGAATTCAATATTATTTGTATGGAATTCTGAGAATTGGGAACTGTGGCAGACATTTGTTTGTCTTTGGAAGATTATGCATTTTAAATCCATGAAAAAGGAACAGAAGAACACAAAAATTCATTGTGTTGTTGAGTGCTTATAAATGTAATATAGTAAATTTTTTGTAAGAGATTATAAGTTTGAGTTAGGACGAGAAATTTTGCGTTTTTATTAAAAAATTATTTTATAATGAATATATATATATAACTTAATTAATAAAATATATATATATATTTATTAAAAGAATATTAATACTTTTAATTTATTCTCTCTCTCTCTTACCCTATCATTTTGAGCTAAAGGTTAAATACTATTAAATTTACATCATATCAAAAAAGCATATAATTTAGGAGTATATGTATATGTATATGTATCTCCCAATTAAAGTACATCCAAAAAGTCATCAAAGTTTGAATTTGAGTAACTTCGAGCCAAAAGTGAGATTCTTATTGATTCATTCTTAGCTACATGACAATGAAATTTTTATTACTCTTATAAATTAATTACCTTTTTGAGTCCAAAGTATTTGAAATGTGATTCTAGGAGTTTCTCACTCTATTACTTATATTCAACCAAGTAAGTCAAAATATATTTATAATTTATAAAAATAAGTCTCTCTATCATAGATATATATATATATATGTATATTCTAATACGTTCGCTATTATTGTTAAGTGTGTTTGAATTCATTAATCAAATATGTAGGCTACCGTTCTAATATAGTGAATTGATTAAATAATTCATTTTAATAAAAAAATGAGTAAAATTTATCATAAATTATTATTAAAACATTCTTTTAATACGAAAATATAAATAGTTTAATTAATTATTCAAATAATAATGTAAATTTTACGTAACTATCTAAAACTAATTTTTCGGTGATCAAATTTAAAAATTCTTGGTTGAATTAGTGATTATGTACTATGAAATTAGATTTTAAGAGTCATATATTGCATTTGGAGGAGATTATATGAACAAATATATACATATGTGTGTGTGTGTATATATATGTATGTATTTCCTAAAATGGGTTATGAATGATATGTGAGTTTGTTGGGTGACTACTTGTATAAGGTTTGTTTATAATGAAGGATTAGGTGAAAATAAGTAGTAGTTTGTTGAAGTGAAGAGTATGGACAAGGGTGATGATTCCAAAAACACATGGAATTTTTGAATTGTGGTACCACCCATAATCACCCTTGTCCCCATCTCCTTTTCTACATTGTCATTCATGTCAGCTTTTAACTCTAACAAATACATTCACATATATATACACATATATATACATATATAGATAATTTTTCACATTGCAAAATTTTTAAAGTCAAGGCCTTTATCTTTTGTTCTCTTCCCTATGGATCTTCATAGGCTCGGTCAACCAATTCATACACACACACATACATTCATATATATATATATATATGTATGTATATATTGTATAGATTCAAGGAGAGGAATAAACTATCCCCTCTATGAAAAGTTGACCCCTCTCATATTTTTCTTAATGTAATTCTTTTTGTAAATTTTATAACAATATAAATTTTTTTTAAGAAAAGACATAACCTCATGACTCATGATTTAAACGTGTATTCTTACAAAACATGATATAAATATTCAAAATTTTAAAAAATATGAATTATATGATTCAACTCTATAGCATGAAATTAATATATAGATATTTATTAAAAAATAATTATATAATAGTTCAGTATATTTTTATTACAAAGATTTTAAATATCTTAACTATTTCTTTTTAGATGTTTAATTTATTTTTAATGATTTCCAAATCTAATTTAATTTTAAGGTACACAACAAAATTAGTCATCCAATTTCGACAATTCCTGTAATTTATTTCCTAATTCGAATTTTAATTTCTTTTTATTTTTAACGAAAATTATTGGAATAATTAGATTATATTTGAATACTTTAAAAAATAATTTTAACTAATTAATTAAGTTATAAAATAGTTATACCGTGTTATTAATTTAATTAATAGTTTTAACTAATTACTTGATTAAAATACAACATAAATATTTTAATTTTTTTATTATAAAATAGAAGAAAATTAGAAGTTCAAAATATATAGAAAATGTTATAAATCAAAAACTAAATTGTAATTAACGTTAAATTCTGATAATTAATTTGATAATTTGTTCTTAATTTTATAAATTGTGCTTAATCATAATTTGGTCAAACGGTCAAACTGATCCTGTGGGCCCACTCTTCTTAGCCCAACCGACCCGCTTGTTGGAGTTGTCCTTTGAAATTTAATGTCTTGACCCGAACCCAACATAGGCCCGATCCAAATTAATCATAACTCAATGAATTAAGTAAATTAGAATTAGATTTAATTAAAACAAAAACATATAAATTTAAATTAAATCAATTTCATAGGACAAAAATTGCTTAGTACATAATCATCCCATTTCACACATTTAGAGATATAGAAAGTAACATTATGAGTTAACAATAATCAACTTATAATATTTGATTCAATGAGATTTTAGATTCAATATATTAATGTGTTTGTGAAGTTACGATGGTCAAATTAAATTAAGTTTAAATTTATTATCTTTTCAAGCGAAATAAACATTATGTAACGACTGTATTCTTTAAATTATTGTAATAGTTAATTTTTAATATTTTATTTACGTATACTTAGTTTATTAATTAGTATATTAGTGAGATTATGATGGTCAAATTGAGTTAAATCATGAGTTAACAATAATCAACTTATAATATTTGATTCCATAAAATTTTATATTCAATATATTAATGTGTTGGTGAAGTTACGATGATCAAATTGAGTTAAGTTTAAATCTATTATCTTTTCAAGCAAAAAGAAACATTATACGACGGCTGTATTCTTTAAATTATTGTAATAATTGACTTATAATATTTTATTTACGTATACTTAGTTTATTAATTAGTATATTAGTGAGATTATGATGGTTAAATTGAGTTAAATCATGAGTTAACAATAATTAACTTATAATATTTGATTCCATAAAATTTTATATTCAATATATTAATGTGTTGGTGAAGTTACGATGATCAAATTGAGTTAAGTTTAAATCTATTATCTTTTCAAGCAAAAAGAAACATTATACGATGGCTGTATTCTTTAAATTATTGTAATAGTTGACTTATAATATTTTATTTACGTATACTTAGTTTATTAATTAGTATATTAGTGAGATTATGATGGTTAAATAAAGTTAAATCATGATTTAACAATAATCAACTTATAATATTTGATTTCATAAAATTTTATATTCAATATATTGATGTTTTGGTGAAGTTACGATGATCAAATTGAGTTAAGTTTAAATCTATTATCTTTTCAAGCAAAAAGAAACATTATACGATGGCTGTATTCTTTAAATTATTGTAATAGTTGACTTATAATATTTTATTTACGTATACTTAGTTTATTAATTAGTATATTAGTGAGATTATGATGGTTAAATTGAGTTAAATCATGAGTTAACAATAATCAACTTATAATATTTGATTTCATAAAATTTTATATTCAATATATTGATGTTTTGGTGAAGTTACGATGATCAAATTGAGTTAAGTTTAAATTTATTATATTTTCAAGCGAAAGAAACATTATGTGACGACTGTATTTTTTAAATTATTGTAATAGTTGATTTATAATATTTGATTCATGTATACTTAGTTTATTAATTAGTATATTAGTGAGATTATGATGGTCAAATTGAATTAAATCGTAAATTAACAATAATAAACTTATAATATTTGATTCCATAAGATTTTAGATTCAATATATTAATGTGTTTGTGAAGTTACGATGATCAAATTGAGTTAAGTTTAAATCTATTATCTTTTCAAGCAAAAAGAAACATTATACGACGGCTGTATTCTTTAAATTATTGTAATAGTTGACTTATAATATTTTATTTATGTATACTTAGTTTATTAATTAGTATATTAGTGAGATTATGATGGTTAAATTGAGTTAAATCATGAGTTAACAATAATCAACTTATAATATTTGATTCCATGAGATTTTATATTCAATATATTAATGTGTTGGTGAAGTTACGATGATCAAATTGAGTTAAGTTTAAATCTATTATCTTTTCAAGCAAAAAGAAACATTATGTGACAACTATATTCTTTTAATTATTATAATAGTTGATTTATAATATTTAATTTACATATACTTAGTTTATTAATTATATATTAGTGAGATTATGATGGTTTAAATTGAGTTAAATCATGAGTT
>NW_019014646.1:1375467-1386777 GCF_000150535.2 Carica papaya | reverse complement strand
ATTTTAATTATTTTATTATAACTGTTATTGATCTATTTCATATCTTTATTTATGTGAAAGACGATACCCCCTTTTACTTTTTTTGTTTTGTTTCCATGCAATAAATCTCCTTTTCTTTTTCTTCAAGTAGCTGAGAACACTCCATCTTTATATAAACATATATTATTTATTGTTTTTATATGATCAACAAATTATTTGCATTATTGATAATATTAAAATTTATAAATATTAAATTGCATCTTTTTTAGCTCAAAGATAATATATATGAAGATATAAGAGAAAAATATATTTTATTCTTTTATTTTTTAAATCATATAGGTCAATAGGACAAATTTAAATTCTAATGATATTTTCAAATCAAATTTTATTTTATTTGAATATTACGAGTTCAATTTTTATTAAAAATATAAAAGTTATCACTTTGTGTATAATATGACTTCACAGTTGCCAATTTATAATTTTTGATTAAATTAAATTTAAATGTTAACTTAATAGTATGTTGTGAAGGTTACAGTTACTAAATTAAACTAAATCTAGCAAGATTATTATGTTTCATAATGAAATAAATATTATGTAACGATTAAATTCTCCTAAGTTGGATCGTTACAATAAATTATTATTTTCTCTCTTAATATATATATATATATATACATATATGCTTAACAATTGGATCAAAATCAACCAAACCATAAATTTGATATGAATAAATAAAGAAAAAAAAAGTGTTGAATCGAGAAGAAACAAAAGAAATGAGAAAAAAATGTTTGCCTGTTAAGAAAAAAAAAAGACAAAAAAAAAATAACGAAAAAGGTGTTTATATTACAAGTTTAGACTAATTGTGATTTTAATCGATTTTTTTAAAAAAATATATAAAGTTTTTTAATAAAAAAATCCGACAAAAATAGTGCAAACTTTTTTAAAAATAATTTTAGCATATATTAGTTTGAAACATCAAAATTGTTTATTTTTACATTGTTCATATTGCATACATCTCTATCTTTTGATGCCAATCATGTCTTTATCCATATTATAATCTTCACTTAGAAATATTAATCATATCTTAATAAAAAAAATTTCACTCTAGAAAAGTAACATTATTACTAAACCTAACTTTTTATTTCGCACATGGCGATGTTGGTGATTATAAATAGAAACATAAATAATATTTTATGCTTCTACGAAACTATCAAATAAATAAATAAATAAATAAATAAGTGTTGCTTATTGTGTATTAACGAGTTTAACATTTATATATTGTGAGTAATATATAAATAATTAAATCAAATTTTAAAAAATATTTTTTAAAATTATAAACTTGACTAACTGAACATAATTATTAAGAACTACCTTAACTCAATTTATTTATTTTTTTAATCAAAATAATCACCACGAATCATGACGGATTGATTCCCGTTTATTATATCATAATTTTATTTACATCCGTATCTTCTCGGTGTAACCACCACCACACCTATTGTCATGTCCTCATTCCTTGTTGCCATTGACCATCATCTCTCCCGCAATCTATCTATTCATTATCATTATTGCAACTACTGTATTTATTATTATTACCGCATCTATATATATCATCATTATCACTATTATTATTATTATTGTTATTATTATTGGAATCAAAGTGGATTGAATTGTATAAAATAATATAAAAATATACATAATATATAAATATATGTATACACACATATTATTGCTATTATAAATATAGTTACTCTTAGTGTTACCAATGCCATTCTTATTATTGTCACTGCCTTTATATCATTAATATATTACCTTAATTTTATTAAGAAAATTTTAATTGTTTTAAACAGAGACCTGACCTCTTAAAATAAAGAAAAATATGTAAATTTAAATAACTTGCATTATTAAAGTTAATTTAATCCAATCATACACTAAAATAAATTCGTTAATCTTTTTTAAAAATATATTTAAGAAGAAAACCTAACTTTTTTCAAGTGAAAACATTTAACAAATCAAGGTGATTAGTCTTAATCGTGTCTCTCTTACACGATGCACTTGTATCCTATCAGTGCATTAGCACAAATTCCAAGATAAAACCCACATCACAGATACAATGGGCCCCAGATAGCAACCTTCTGATCACAATCACACGGCTCACAACGACTCCTTTTTACCCGTCAAATCATGAACCGTAAACATCCCCTTTTTCCACTGATGTTAATCTTCCAAGTGGGTCCCACTTACCTCTTATCGGCTAATCATCTTTCGACACGACAGCTCTCTGAATGAACACGTACGTACAGAGTTATCTCTCTCCCTCCCTCCCTCTCTCTTTCTCTCTCTACCTACCAACGGAATTATATAAATTATAAAATAAGAAAACACAAATCCTCTCTCTCTCTCTCTCTCTCTCATCTCTTCCATCTTTCTCTTCCACTTTGACCCTTTCTATTTTCTACCTCCATCGCTCCATCTTTTCATCTACCTGTATCTATCTTTGTGTGTGTATATATATGTGTGTGCATATATAAATGCACATACAGTATATAGGGGGATATGGGTATGCGGGAAATGAGATATGGGTGGACAGACACCTTGAAGGGTGGCTGATAGGAGATGAAGTTAGCAGAGATCGCGAGAGGAGAGATAGAGAGAGAGGGGTTGAGGGGGTTTCTTTTTTTCTCCTTCATTTCTGGGTGAAAGAGCAAGCAGGTATTTACAGATTTGAAGAAAGGAAGGAAACGGCGGGATTTGTAGAGAGGATTTAATGTGGTGATGGGATTGACTGGTTGAAAAATAAAACCTAAATAGTAGAGATGTACCTGGGATTTTTACCAAAAATGGGAGGGATCAGATCTGACCCAAAGAGAAGCTAGCTAGTTTTTTAAGGTCCCCAGCTAGCTGGTTTCTCCATTTATGTATAAATGGCGCAAGGGATCTGCTATAGTACTATATGGTTACTTGTATATAGGATTATTTGCTTATATGGGTGGTCATATATATATGTATAAATATTGAGCGAAAGAGAAAAAGAAAGAGGAGGATGGAGACAGTAACGAAACACAAAGAGAGACTGACAGAAGAGAGTGAGCACACGCAGGCAATTGTATGAAGGCATACCTTTGCGGGTGCGTGCTCACTTCTCTTTCTGTCAGCTACTTTCAGTTTCCCAATTGTGTTTTCCTCCCCAGAAAATTCCTACTAAATTAATCCGTTTCCGATCTCGTTGACACCTGTCTCCCCCATTATATGTTCTTCCTACAAGTGTCCATGGTACCCAGATTCACGAATCGTATATAAAAAGTTATTATATATGTGTATATACTTTTCTTTATACAGGATAAAGCAAAGGAGGGCCACATCATCACGCTCATCATCACGCAGTACGCTTGTTCTTATCTTCAATCCTGATTTCTCTTTCTACTGGGTAAGTTTCGTGAAAGAAGAAAGTATCAGGAATGTCTTGTTTTGATATAAGAGATATTTAAAAAAATTAATTTGGTTTTGTATTTAAAATAGTAAATAGTTAGTACAGAAATATTATTTTTATAGTAATTAATTATTCCTGTGATGGAGCCTTAAGAGCGTGTCTTTTGATGGTCCTCTTTCTTGAAGACGACGACCAAAGTATCGGGGTTCTTGAAGGTACTACTTCTTACTGTTCAAATTCTAACGGAAAACTCTGTGTTTTTCGGGGTTTGTATGTCAAATTTGTCAACCTACCTTCTGGATCGTTGTTTTTCGGTTACCTTCTTCAAGAACTCCAAAACCCTTTTCTTCTTCTTCTTCTTCTTCTTCTTCTTCTTCTTCTTCTTCCTCCATTTCCTTGCCCTTTCTCCCTATTTTATTCTCAGATAACACCATGTTACCCGGCTGTGATATTGGGACCTCTTTGAATCGGCTTCTACAGAAGGTAATTAATTAATGAATTAATTTCAGGTAATATCCTTTTTTTTTCCTCATACGATTTTATTCTTTCCCAAACTCGTGCATCTCCATGTTTTCCTTTCTTTAACCTATTGATTTTATGTTTTCCTAGTTTACATATCTGGGTTTGGTGATCATGGCAAGCGGGAATATGAAGGAAGAAACCCAGATAGAGGGAGATCAGGAGTACTACCCGCCTGGATCAAATCTTCGGGTCAGTACGCCTGGGAGCCAGAAATGGGAATATCTTGTTTGTTTCTTCTTCTTATAATATACCGGCGCTATTTTGATTTTTCGCACCCATGATCAATGAACTTTGAGAAATTTCCATATGGAGGTTAGTATTAATTTTCTGATTTTGCTCGGATCGTTATTTTGTTTCCATGTTTGAAGATCTAAATTTCTTTCTTTCCAAGTCGTGTTTCTTCAATTTTTGGATTCTATTTCGTTTTCAGCAGCACTTATTGTTTGGTCTTGGGGGGCAACAAGCCGCTTTTATCTGCTGCATATTAATGATCACTCAGGTATTTTCTTGTTTTTAGCGCAGCTTCTTCTGATTTTATGTGGTTATTAGGTTAGCTGTATGTGTTATTTACTTCATTATCTAGGCGTTAGATGTTGGGCCATTCATTCTACCGATCAATATATGCTCTTAAAAACAATGCCTAGCGTGAGTTTTAAATAATTACAACTTTGTAATCTAATGTCTCCATCTTGCCTGGATTACAAGTAGAAGTTAAATAGATTCAAGTGATGAAAAAGAAATGATTCTTCCCTCTGAATGATTAAAAATTAGAAACAAGAATCACATTCTCTCTACTCTTAGATGAAACAGAAAGTTGCCTTACCAAATAGCTGGACCAAAACTTGTAACCTTACCGCTTGGCTACGCCCCATTTAGATTATTATTCAACACTAATATATATATTAATGTTGGTATTGGTTGTTTGTCGATTCCAATCATTGTCTAGATATAAAATTAAATGAAATTTATTGATCATTACATAAAATGCAGCAATTAAGATATTGTATGAAAGTCTAATTTATTCTATTCTCTCACATCATTCCATAAGGTTTTAAGAAATTGATTTAGCTAAAATTTGATAAAAAAATCTAGGACTTAAACCTAGCGGGCCCAAATCTTCATCTGGGTCAAGTCTTTTTCCACAGGAGAACAACATAAAAATTTACTGTTTGCTTTTTCTTGTTGGAAAGTCCTTTTGATGGTGGCTAGAGGTGTATAGTTTTGAGTAATGAGAAACCAAGTTTTTAGCAAAGGGAAATATTAGCTTTGTGCTCAAGATCTAGTTGCTTTAGCCCTTTAGCCGGCCAATGAATGGTTGTAGATTCTTTTTTCTTTTTTTTGGTGTATTTGGTGACTTGTGCTCATTGGCTATAATTTTGGTGGATCATGGCTTCAAGCATGTAATGGTGTGGTCATTTGGGAGATCATCATTCACTAGAAAAATTGAGTAGAGAAAATCAAGGTTTCCATTATTAGTGTTGAATGGTCCTGTAGTTGACTTAGATAGATATGACATCTAATGTTAAATTTTGGGGTCTAATTTCTACTTAATATGTCGAATACCATAATCTTCTGTCACATATATAGTGAGTTGTGATCCACCTTAATTTCTTGAAGAGTCTAGACTTTGATCTTGATGTGCATTTTCCGTTTCAAAATCATCAAAGTGGGTTCTCATCAATGTAGAGCATGGATCATGGCAGTAGGTTAGAATTAAAAAATAGTGAACTGTTTCAGTTTTATAAACCCCAATATAAAGGGATTAGAGGGTGTTTACTTGGCTTAGGTTGCAGGAGCTTAATATGAATAGAGCCGTAAGTGCTTTTATAACAGATAAGTTGTCAAACTTTTCCATTAAAGATACATTGTTAACTTGTTTGAAGAACAAGTGCTTATAAATTTTATTAGGGTGTTTATATGGTTGGTAAAAGCATAGTAGTGTAAAAATTGAAATAAAAAGATAGCTTTATTTTTAAGTGTTTGGGATTTGAGATTTTGAATTTTTAAAACTATTTGAGGGCATTATTAACATTTATTTGGTCAGTACTAGTTTGTTTTAGCAAGCTTATAAGCTCTTCAAAATAAAATTTGATTTTTTTTTTGGCTAGGTGAATATACAACACCACCAAAGGAATCTCAGTATCAAAAATAAATTGGATCATGAAATTACAAAACATAATTTTTGAATTGGATCCTTATTTTCAATTGAATAAGTATGAGAAAAGATCCATAGGTAAAGATAAAAGTTTATTTTTAATCATAATTGTATCTTCAATTCAATTTTTGTTTCTTATACAATAATTTGAGGCGAAATGGCTATGAAACGATAAATTTACTCTATTAGAGAGATCAATATATTATTTTAGTTTAATGGAAAGCAAAACACTTCTCCAAAGGATTCTATTGAATAGAAATAGAGATGCAATACATTAGAAGTTAGGATACTATGGAATTACAACAGCAGGCCAAAGACAAAAAATATATTCATAAGAGTCAACCCCCTAATTATGTGCTTGTCAAGAGGGCTTCACTTGGCGCCCCCATGACCAGGTCCCAACAGGTAGGCAAGCGGCTGAAGCAGGCACTTGAACACAATCATGACTCCGAATGATTGTCATGAGAGCACCAAACACGATTGTGAATGGTGGTGGCATGCATAGCTATTAAACTCAACAAAGGCTATCCATAAGAAGGGTCTGAAAACAAAGTCAACAGAAAAGTGTGTGTGATGTATAAAGATTATGGAAGCAGATTCTTCCTTCTGAGACAGGATAGCAAACTAAATACATCATAGGAAAGCAGCAGCAGAAAATAATTGCTAAAAAAAAAGAAAAAAAGTGCAAAACATTGAACTTGGTCTGTATGAAAAAGGCTTCAGCATCCCCACAAGCCAGCTAGGACTAACGAGAATCGATCACAAGAGTAAGCATAAAAATGAGTTCCAGGACTAGATTCTTAATGAACATCTGTAGTAGAAGTACCAAATGTGCAAAGAAATAGGAATGACTTTTCATCACTTCAAAAACAGCCGACATTACTTCAAAAGCAACAATTCTAGAGGGAGCCACACTTTGGACTAGAAACCCCGAGGGAACCACAACCCAAAATGATCATGAACACATACCAGGCCATGGGCCTATCTACCACACCAGAAGGAATTAAAACCATCGAACAACAAGCCCACCACCAAAGACACCCAAAAACCATTGCCATAGATCAAACCAGCTGTTCCAGCAGGAGTACACTAGCCTATCCTTGGAAGTAATTGTTAGAATTGAAAGTCAAATATTCAAAATAGAAAAGAAGAGACAAGCAAAGTAGCTCAATAATGCCTACCAGATGAGGAAGACCCGCATGAGCTGCAAATCAAAGCAAACAAAACAATGAGCAACAAAGTACTAGGAGGAGATCATCATAAACCATTTTCATTACACGTGATATAATGACTTAACCTGCAAGTTGTACCACATGATATCCCCACACTCGATGCCTCAATAACAATCAAATCAACGTCAACAAATCAACATCTCTGTTGACGCCTATTCTTGATAGGCATTCACTATAGAATTTCTTTCTCTATTCCATGCCCAAGGTGAACTGATTGAACAACTACATTGGTTGCTATGAAATTTGAGACTGTTGCATCTCCAAGGGATATCATTCTAGACCCAATTGACAGTAACCATGGAATCATTCTCCATCGAGAACACCTTCTCACACACTGGATCACAAGAAGCTGCAATGCTGATTGCCTCCTTGATAGCCAAGAGCTCTGCTTCATTTGATTCTTTTAATATCCAACTCTTAAAGAACATGCATCTAAGCTTGTGATTGCATCCCTTAGAGCACTTCCAATCCTTGCAGGCTACAACGTACTCATCAACCACAAGACTTTCTTCAAGGGTGGTGGTTTGTGTTCATGCCACCAGTGTGATACCCAGAGACACCTTGACTATTGGCATAGTTCTTTCAGATGCTGTTCTATCTCTCAGGAGCTCATAGCAGCCATCTTTCTAATCACCTCTATGGGGTATAGATGTTATGCACTAATTTGGAGGTGGAGGGAGATCTACCTCGTAGATCTTTCATTATATGCTAAGTTGATTGGAGAACATCAAATGTCACTCTATTGTAACTATCTATCGTTTATGCTTAGCTGGTGTTTGTTTTCTCACACCTCAGCTCCTGTGTTTATCTTTCTCTTTAACTTAGTCTCAATGTCCCAGGTCGTGTTCTTGTGTATCTTTTTGGTGGTCTAACATATAACTACTTATTTACATAAAAAAAACAACTGAACTTCAACTCACCTGAGTTCACTTGGAACCCAAATAGATGGCCTATCAATGTTTTCTCCACACAATTCCTTAAGAGGTAAAAAAACATTAGATTAATGGAATACCTTGCAAAATCCTCCTATAGAGCCTTGATCCACTGAACTAGCCTCTCCTGAGCGAATTCACGGATGTAACTTGCAATTACATCTTTATTGTTGAAGATCTTGTCATTCCTTGCCAATCACAGGACCAAATGATAGTGTATAATAGGTTGCCAATGATGATCTTGAATTGAGGTGGTCCCCAAGTCACCCTACATGGCAAATACCATTTGTCATATATACTTTGTACTATGTATCTAAGACCTCTCAAGAGTTGTTAGAAGCTCTTTTAATTTCTGTCGCTATATTTTAATCTAAGGCAAAGACCTTCTAAGGGCACTCATGGATAATGATCACAACCATACTTGAACTTGTGCTTGTTTGTTTGTTTGTTTTCTATTGTTCAGTTTTCCATGGTTCTCATCTAGAGCTCTAATAACACTTGATTCATGGTTTTCATGCATGTTTGGCATTGTGAAAATTTGGTGAAAGTTGAGTTATTCGTTGGTGAGTCAAGTTAAGTTTTTCTTTGGTGGGTCAGGCACCAATATACTCAGCACTCCTATGCTAGATTCTATCTTATTGATTATGTCCATGGATAGATTTGGTTGGAGAGAGGCTTGCTTTCATGCTTTCATCTTTCCCTTTTTTGATACTAGAGAATTTTTGAGATTTATTTCCCAAACAAGCTTCCTTGAATAATTTATCAACATTCTGTTTGAAATGAATAAATTTGATTGAATTGAATAAGGAATTCATTTTTTTTTGAATCATTGAATTTAACTTAAAAGGGTAACAGATGAATCATAGAATTTAACTTAAAAGGGTAGGAGATGACATATTATGGTGAACCAAATTATGTTTTAAATCTTTATTATGCATAATTCATTTTCCAAGTTAAAATTAATAGGTTTTGTTTATAAGCTTGGGCAACTCCACTATTCGTTTTAAGTATGTCAATTTTGTTGATATTTTAAACTTCCCTAATTCTATTAAAAGATTTTGATTGCAAAAAAGTAAAACGATTTGTCAGTAAATTCCATCAAAAATTGGAATTTGTTTGTTGAAATCTTGAAATATAAATTATTTTGACATGCGATCTTGAATTATTCAGCACAAACGAATTATTTTTTAGATAAAAGGATATGAACTAATTCAATTTAGTATCAGCAGTTATTTTATGTTATATATTTTTATCTTAACGAAAATATATTAGACAAGTATGGTAGTTACCATTTACATGATTGTTTTATTAGTTTATTCCCTTCTTTTTTTTCTTAAAAGAATCAATTTATTCCTTTAATTCTGAAACTCTTAGTTTACTAATTTAAGTTTCTTCCATCATTCAATCTGTGTTATGTAAAATATATTTTATTTCTTTGAATTGAAATCTTAAGAAACATTGTTCTTTATTTATCATTTTCTTTATTTATTTTCTTCCTCCATTGGAGCTCTATTTCTTGACAAATCATGTGATGTTCCAGCACTTGATGATTTGCTATCATTTAATCTTTTCACATTTCCATAAGAGGTGGCTTGGCCGACGTCGTTCCCCATAAATCTACCATTCTTATTAAGATATTACAAAGGGAAAGATAGTCTTGCATCTCTTTTTCGTGCTGCTTGAGAAACCTCCTTAAGCAAATTTAGTTTACTCTTGATGTGTGGCATTGCTACATGTATAAATTTTAACCTCATTATGGTGGCAAAGGTCTCCTACCTTGTCTCTTTTGTGTTTTTGCTATCTCTCTCGCTGTCTATCGGTCTCAATCTTGAAGTTTCTCTCTTCTGTCTATTCTTCAAGCTTCTGGTGCACCTTGGTGACATTATTAGTAATGTTTTTATGTTATATTTGGTTCGAAAAGCTAAATCTATTAATAGGAATAGCAATACACTAAAAAAATGATAAAACTGAAGTTAGAACATATTCTAATTCTATTCTCAATTCAAGGTACGAGGATTTTTATTTTGCTTACCTAACGATGCAAGAATAAGATTTTTTTTTTTAAAATAAAATGTATAGAAGATCATATATTAATAAGCACCTAGGGCATGCTAATTTGTATAAAAAAATATTTACATATCTACCAAAATGTTAATAAGGTTCTCAAAGTTCTCTTCTCCATAGAAGAAAAGAAGATGACCCAAGATAAAAAAGCCACGAGTCTAGAATCATCTATTCCTAATCTTATCAAAAATTTCCACATCATTTATCCCCTCAAGAGCTCTATTATTCATTTTTGGAAGAACATCTGGAAATTAAACAATATCATTTTACAACACTTTAGTTAGATTATTGTGAATGGCAACAAAATAAGATTTTGGTTTGACATATGGCATGACAGTCTAGTTTTCAAACAAGATTCCCTCTTATTTATGCTATTGCCAGAAATAAAAATATTTTGGTTAAAAACGCTGTAGTTCTTGACAACCAGGGCTTTTGGTAGGTGTCAGTATTAAAAAATTTACAAAATTGGGAGTTAGAGGAATATTTATCCTTACTACAGACTCTGTCTTCAATTCAAGTCTATGACAAGGAGGACAATCTAAAATGACTACTCTTCAAAAATGGTACTTTTACTGTCAGATCTCTCTACAACCACGTGGTGGGCAATCTTAATCAAAACAACATTAGCTTCCCTTCCAACATAATATGGAAATCTGGTGCAACTCCAAAAATTTCATTTTTTGCTTGGGAAGCTACAAAAGGCTGCATTCTTACCCTTGACAACCTAATGGAAAGAGGTTTCATAATCGTCAATAGATGTTTTCTATGTAAAAACAATTTTGAGACTTGTAACCACTTGTTTTTAGGCTGTTATGTTTCACAGCACTTATGGAACACCATTATTAGTCTTACGGGGCTATCTTGGGTCATGAACAACAACATTCATGCTGAACTCCTAGCATGGAAAGGCTTCAGCAGCAAGAGAAAAATGTTAAGATTAATTTCACTCACAATAATATGGGTCCTTTGGAAAGAGAGAAATAATTGCACTTTTGAAGG
>NW_019014646.1:1362406-1375273 GCF_000150535.2 Carica papaya | reverse complement strand
CCTTCCATATTTGTCTAAAAGGAAACCTGGTACCAACATTTTCCTGCTTAGATGCTTGTAGAAAGATCTGATCGAAAAGGACTCTAGTAGTAAGACTGCAAGAATAAGAAATTCATATGTAAAGAATTCAAGGTAAGAGTAGAATTGATTCAAGTTAGTGTGTGTGTGTAAGTATATTTTGTTGATTGGTCATCCAGGCTTCTTTTGTCTTTTCATTATTTATTTTGGTAACGCATTCTGCCTTGGTTACTATGGTAATTATAGTTCTTAGTTCTATTGACCAGTAATTTTTTGCATGTGGAGGATGGATTAAAAACATACATAGGGAAAGTTTGGTTCATTATATCTTTATCTAAAGTCATAAGCTGCTGAATCCAACTTAGACTCTTGTGGATTCTTTTTAAAGAATAATTAAGGATAAAATCTTGTGGAATCTCCTTATAATAATTCAATTGCCCGAAATTCATGCGCTCCACTCTATATAAGCACCTAGAGTTAGATTGCAACCACAATGGAATCCTAACTTGAGCCGCCGAAACCTCTTGATCATCATGGCTATCTCTTATCAATTGAAGTCTCCTTAATCATCTCATTCAATTGAACACATCTACACTTTCGATTGAACTATTTTGTCCTCTTTGATTTTGTCTCACCAAAAAACCCTAAGAAAACACAATTGAGATCTCACAGAAAGTTGATTTTGCAGCTATCTAAAGGTTTTGGAGGATTAAGAGGAGGAAAGTACGTGAAAAGCACATTCTAAAGTGAAGGTAATTCTTGACTGTATCTTGGAAGTATAATTATAAATGAATACCATTTATTATTGGTTAAGGTTGCACAAGATATATGTTATTATGAGTGTGAGATTTTTGACAATTGAATAAACTAGATTTGGAAATCTTCTACTAGGAAACCATTAAAAAAGTTCTGGTTGAGAAACATAGAAACTAGTTTGTCTGTTGAATTGGATACATTTTTGGTGGTTATGTCGAGTTCAATTTGTGACTCACTAACAAGAGCATATAGGAGATGGACGCTTAATAAGTATAAACATTTAAGGACCAATTGAAGATTTTTTTTTTCTATTTTTTAAGGAAATAAAAAAACAATGTTAAATGTTCTTCTGTCTGGAAGAAAGTTTTCATATGCTTTTTTTCCTTGATTAAAAAATGATATGTTTCTCTGTAAAGATTAAGAAAATTCATACTATTGAACAAATCAAACCTCAGGATGATTTCATATAAAAAAAACTTTTACATATCATTGGCCAAGGATTATATTAACTTTAAAACCTTCTTTGGTTCCACCATGCCACTTTTTCCCTCCTACCCAACCAAAAACCTGAAGTAAAAATGAAAATACTATTTACTAGGGACATTCAAAATCTCGTTCTTGTGCTTTATAGTCTTGGGGCCAACTTTGTATTTTTGTTGTTTGCTGTGGTCTGAAAACTTTATTCAGGCAGTGTTTTTTTGTCTGATTCAATTGTGCACTTTGTGGTGGTTTGGCTTTTTCTTCTAACATGAATACAATTATTTCTACTTTTCAGGAAAAAAAGGAAAAGAAAACTACCATTCATGAGTTCTATTTTTTGGGTCTTTATGCATTAGTGTAAGACAATGTGTCTCTTTGTTTTCTCCATTTTATTATAATTAATGAATTAGAAGGCAACAACGGGGTTCCATCCATTTACCAAGATACACAAACTCTCTCAACTCTGAAAAAGAGAAGTTAGGATCGACACCCCATCCAGCATTGAATGAGGGTTCTAAGTCAATATGCTTTGGATTGGAAAAGAGGAACTTTCAAAAGCTCTATTGTTCATCTCTTTGACGATCCAAAAGATGGCATCTGAGTGATGCATGCAAGGTTCCTTCTATCTATCACACGGAATTCCTTTCAATGTCCATAGTTCTTTCTTGGCTTAATCACTTACCACCTGGTTGAATTTAAGGAGATGGAGAACTAAATTCCAAGCCTTCGAGCTTGCCTGAAGGAACCATGGAAAAAGATGGATTGGGATTCATTATCACAATGACACAAGTAAACACCAGTTTACAAAATTTTTTTCTCTTCCTTCAGGTTGTCAATAGTCAGGATTCTTTCCCATGTTGCCTTCCATGTGAAGAAAGCGATTACTGGTGTTGCCTTCTTCCACACCTGCTTCCAAGGGAAAGTATCCCAATGTCTTGTTTGGCTAATCAAATGGGTCTAATAAGGTTTAATTTGCAAACTTCCTTTTTCAGAGAGTTTCCACCTAGCATTTCATCAACCTATCATTAAACCCTATCATCAATCTTATCCTCTTAGACAGGAACTATAACAACTACGAGAAAAAGCCAGATCTTTTTCTGTCCAAGGTCCAGGTATTGGTTTGCTGGGGTTATGAGGGACATTCCATTGAGCTTCCAAGGTAGTTGGCATTATGATGATTACCAATTGCCATCTGTTTTATTTTATTTAGCTTTTTGGGCTTCCTCATGTTGTAGATATCAGATGTGGTTTTATGTCTGTTGAGTTATGCAATACTCTTTGGTGGCAGTTGTATATTTTTCTTTAATTGCAATGAAGCTTCCTTGTTTCTCAAAAAAAAAAAAAAGGGCCCTATCAAGCAAGGAAATTCAATCATCAACCTCCTAGTTCCCCCAGTCATTTGGATTTTAGAGAAAAGGGATGTTTCACTGGATTCCACCTTGTATGCCTCAAAACAAACAGTGGTCTTCTTGAATTGAGCAATGGAGTAGATAAAAGGAAACCTCTCTCAAAGACCTGTCACTAGAGGGATAATTATTTTCCAAGATTGATCTATATAATAAATTTTTGTTTATCGCTTACATTATACTTTTTATAAGAGTATGAGTAGCATTTTCATGTTCTAAATAAAATCACCCTTTGATTCATATCCATACATGCTATCAGAGTGGGTGGATTACAAAAAATATAATGTTATGATAAACACAAGTTATAGTGGAGATTAAATATAGGAGAATATTTATTCCTCTAATCACAATACCAAATACTATCCTAAAGCCTAATCTGCCTGCTACACTCTACACCTTCAAACGAATATGACCGTAAAACTTCACATAGTTATTACCAATGGATCTCCATGGATTAGAACCTAATGTGGCCCTACCAGCCTATAAGACAATCCATCCCTAGCACATCAAGCTTGACTCTAATGAACTTCCAGCCAAGGGCAGTTTAATTCCTGTTAGAGAAGAAACGTAAGGTCCATTCTAATTCCACATACCTACTCCCCTTCCCTCAGCTATTTCACATTCTTACAGGGCACCAGAGTGAAACTTCCTTTGATCATCTGTATCACCCTGCAGAAACCAATTTTGTATGTAATCAGATCTGCTTTGCCAGCTTTCTAGGCATACTGAAAAGGGAAAGAAAATAAACAGGAAGGTAAACACTCTTTAGGAGAGTCAATCTACTATCTTTGACTTGGAAGTAAGAACCTAAGTATCTAAAGAGAGAGTTGATCAATATGTGATATTTTCTTCTGAGAGACTGAACATTCCCATAAGAAAGCTTCTTGGTCTATGTTATTCGTGTTATAACGAGTGGGAAGATAACCTATTCTTATTTTTGGAAGCAATGCAGTATAATGAAACTTGCTATGTGATCACTTGTTTGTTAGTGTTCTCAATCTTGGTTTTATTTTATCTGATTTTGGCTGGCTAACTTGGAGAAAGGTTTTCGTTTTAAAGATTGTTTATTGTTAATCTACAAATATCTTTTTAACTTTTTTAATGTATCCTGTAGACTTCCTTCTGTAAAGTTTCTTCTTCTCTCTCCTCTTATGAAGATTGTGAATGTAATTAACAAGTAGTCGGATTTATGACATTTCGACACTAATCTTATATGACCTTAAATACACGTGGCATTATCAAGACTTGGTATGTGTTGCCTTATGAACATACATTCGATTCCACATGTTAGTCCAAGCCTACACATTCTTCACTAGTATAACCTTGTCGTCTTGAGAGGTCATTTTCTGTTGGAATAGATGAAATTTAGAATGAGTGAATTAACATTAAGATAATGTTTTAGTCACTAACATCAAGGTAACCATTGGTATGACTAAATGTTGGATTGGTTGTAGGCTGTTTACTAGGTGCACAATGGATAATTGTTGGTGTATTTGAAGAAAAGTTAAGTGGGTTCAAGCTCAGAGATGGAAATGAATTGAAAATGGACAAATTTCATTTAGAAGTTTCTAGTAACATCTTTGGTTGGGATAGTGCTTTTAGGTTTAGAAGACAGACATAGCATGCTTTAACTAATAACCTTATTAAAAGATCTTGACTGAAAATTTGCAGTGTGATTGATTGTTCAGGAGTCTTTGATGGTAATAATGATGTTCTAGTTTTGCTTGAATATGTTATGTTAGATGAATTGTATTCTTTACACTGTTTGGAACAAATGAATTTGTCAAAAAAAAAAAAAGAAAAAATGTAGAATTCATTTGAAAGTCAACCTATTTAATGTTCAGATTCATCATAAGGCAGGCAATCTATGAGCTTGTTGAAAATTTGACCAATATTTTTGTGTTGTAATACTTGGTTTCTAGTCATTCTTGTCTTTCATTTTGGACTTAAATAATTTCTGATGTGTCTTTAAATCCCTTAACCAAGCTGCATATATATATATATATATTGAAATAAAAAGTATGAAAGTATAATAATGTGGCGCAACGGACAACCCATGTACAAAATATTTACAAATCTGTAATCATATCAAACTGCATATATATGTACTTCACTTCGCCAATCAATTGTTCCGAATCTTTTGTTCTGTCATAACAGCATGGTATTGTATGAATTTCTCTTTGATGGTAAAATCCTTAGATTTGAAATATTAAGTTTGGTCATTGATGAATCTGTTTGGCATTACATGATTTTATATTGAGATTGTGGCTTGGAGTTGGATCTTTTAATGCGTCCCTCCCTTCAAGAAGCCTACCAGTAACCACGATGTGTGTGGGGCTTTGGGAGGGAGAGTCGATTTGTTTCTATAAGATTTCCTTGAGTTCTGGGCTTCCAATTAAAACTATGAATTTTTGTAATTTTAATCCGATGAACAATAAAATTCTTATGTAGAACATTTTGATTTGATCAGTAGAAGTAGTTGGATAGTTTTAATTACAATAGATTAATTAGACAATTATTAGAATTCTGACAAGTAGATTTTAGTTCGACAATAATATAAATGAGATATATCTGTTTTAATTTTTATTGTAAAGAGCTGTTCAGAATTTTTAATTAAATTTTTAATTTAAGCATTTGATTTTAGTGACATATAGTTTGATAACATATACAAGTAATATGTGTAGACATATATATAATATTTTTATTATTACATTATTTTGGAAGATGATTTTTATTTTAATATAACTATAAATTTGTTTTTTTAATCTAGTTTTTTATTTGTGATTTCTAGTATCATTTTTTTAAATTTGTTTATGTATTGTTTACTTTCAAAAGTTTGTTATGTATCGTTTATTCTCTTCTAATTTGTCGAGGAGGATGTTTCTTAGTTTTCTATTTTTTGTTATTTCTTATAATGAGAATAGTTCATTATTGTTTAATTGCTCAACATTTGCCTAAAACTATTTTGTTTCTGTCTGTGGACAGCTCTAGAATCCAGTTCAATTGGTAAATTGTTAGTGAATGCATTACTAAATCATTAATTCATCATTGAGAGTTCCTTCAAAACCAGTGGTTTTCCTGTGTTTAAGTGTGGGGAATGAGTAATCTTCATGAGTTAGATGGTATGAGCAAATGTCATCTCTTGTACTATAATTAACAATTAACTGTTCTTTTTGGTCCCCCTCCTTAGGATTGCAATGGAAGAGGAAATGCAGAGTGTTATTTCAGTTGATGAGAGAAATATGGTCGAGGAAAATGTGGTATTCGAATATTCTGATTCGAACAGCATCAATCCGTCAATGCCTAGCAACAAGTGCACAAAGCATGGTTGGTCAAAATTCAAAGGTCTTGTACCCCAGCCC
The DNA here is from genome assembly GCF_000150535.2 of Carica papaya. Next base: position 1,369,251 of record NW_019014646.1, on the reverse strand, counting down.
AACGGACACTGGGGTGCTCAAATCTATATCAACTACCAGAGGATTTGGCTTGGAACATTCAAATCAGAAACTGAAGCAGCTATGGCTTATGATAGCGCCGCCCTGAAGCTCCGGACTAAAGATTCAGCACTAAACTTTGAATTGACTAGCCTTAGCGTTAAGGAACTAACCTTTCAAGGCTTTTATACCAATGAAGAAGTGATCAACATGATAAGGCACGGTACCTATAAGTTCAACTTTGATTGTTTCCTGAGGACTTGTGCTCAACAAGAGGACGGAGGTATGAGCCATAGTCTGGGAAGCTTGGGAGGCGATGAAGGGACAATGTGCAAGAAACTGTTTCATAAGGAGCTGACACCAAGTGATGTTAGTAAGCTAAACAGGCTTGTCATCCCTAAGAAATTTGCTGTCAAGAACTTCCCAAACATCTCAGGGAATGCCTACTACAATGGCAATTTAAGTGATATCCAACTAATCTTTTATGACAGGGACATGAGGGTATGGAAGTTTCGGTATTGCTACTGGACTAGCAGCGAGAGTTATGTTTTCACAAGGGGCTGGAATCAGTTTGTGAAGGATAAGCAATTGAAGGCTGGTGAAATTGTCACTTTCTATGAATGTACTCCGAGCAAGAAGACGAACGAGGAGGCTTCCAACAACTTCTGGGTCATCGATGTAGGCGATGACCTTAGCTATGACATGGATTTTCAAGTTCATTTGAGGCATGGTAAGTTCAATTATGACAAGGTTGAAGAGGAATTTGCAGGAGATGAAGTGAATCAGCCAGTGAGGAATGGTGATGGGAAAATGTTCAAGCTGTTTGGCGTTTGGATCATGTGAGACATGGATATGCTGGTTTATCCTTACCTTCTTTCCATTTTAGATGTCTTTGAGTTTATTATTGAATTTGGTATTGGAGAAACTATTACAGTACTCTTTTTGGTATGGTTTGGTGTCTCAAATCAATCTCATAATTAGGGTTTTGTACTCTTTTTAAGTTATGGAGAATTAGGGTTTGGTACTAGTGATTTTGTTTTGTAGATAATTAGGGTTGTGGGTGGATGGTGGGGCTTCTGGTGCTCCAAGGAATAAGTGGATTGAATGTTTGATTTGATTGTTTTCATGTTTTAATGAGGATTCCTGTTTTGAAAATGTACATTTGGATTTGAAGGTGAAATTATTATTTTTATTTTTTTATAAATAAATCATATATATATATATATATATTTTGAGTGGATATGTACTTCAAAAACTTTCTAAATTTTGATTTAATTTATATGCTGAATAAAACAAAAATTTTATATTACTTACATCATTCTTTAGTAATGATATAAATAATTTATTATTAATTATAAAAAAATGTTCAAACATTTTTACTCGATAAATTTAATATTTAATTTATTAATATATTAATAAAAATAATATGATCATATTTGAATTGTTTTATTAAATTATTTTAATTATGATAAAAGAAAAATTAGATGTAAATTAAGTTTCCGATAGTTATCACATAAAAAAATCTTCACTCCTTAGATAGTCAAATTACAACGAGAGATTCACTTTTTGAAGCACTAATCAAGTACAATGACCGAGTTAGACTAAGTTAAAAAAATTTTCATAACTCAAGGTTCATTTTTCCCGGTTCCATCATCTAATTTGCTTAAATAAACATGCATAGTTCTATAATCAAAGTAATTTTGTCACTTTTGTATACGTATCAGATGATAATTATGTCGAGAAATTTTTTAAGGATCGAGTTGATTTATATAAATTGATTGAATACAGAAAGTTTTTCACTAACAAGGTTGTCTGAGTTAATACTTCGTTAATTTTTATTTTATTAATTTTTTTAGAAAGTTATATATTCATTAACTTTTTTTTAATGTATAAATATTATATATTTTCATACATATACAAAATATTAGGATAGAAAATAAGGAAAGTAGAAATAAGACAAAGCCCATATTATACATACCACTAGGCCCATCAACGCCTTAACTCGGCGCGCAGCAGCATATCCTCTCCGGAAAGTCAGGACGAGCCGAGGATCGGAAAGAGCAAAGCTGAGAAGCTCTTTCTTTGATGAAGCATGGCGCTTGAGACTTACTCTTCAAGTAATCCAGGCCAAGTCCATACCGACGTCCTCCTCAAATCCAGAGAAGCTTGCTACAAGGTCTTCCTTCCTTGTTTCCTTTCTCTCTTTTCTCCTTCGTTCATTTAGTGTTTGTGCGCGTTTCGTAGTTTGCAATCTGACGAGAAATTTTGATTTTCCGACTTCGAGAAAAAGGCGAGGGATGCATTTTACGCTTGCTTAGAGAAAGAATCTGGCAAGAAGCCGACGGAAATTGGATCGGTTGGTCTCCTGTACCCGATGGAATGCAAAGACTCGAGGGCTGAGTTTATCAAGCACTGCCGCTCTTCTTGGGTACACAACCTGATCATTGATTCTCTCTCTCTTTTTTTTTTTTTTTTTTCATACTTTAAGTTTAGGAGTTAAATTAATTTTTCTTTGGGTTGGTTGCGAACACAGGTGAAGCATTTTGATCGTCAGTACTGTAAGAACAAAAGAGTGCAAAGACTATTGGATGATGGAGGGACGAGACGAGGTCCGTTGTTGCTTCCACAACCTTATACATTCAAGCCTACTTCTACTAGTTAGATTTCTTCTTGATCTTATTCTATATTCTTTGTTAAATCTAGGCCTCTTAGTTATATGGGTCTTAATTGCTGGTCTTCTTGTAAGGCTATGCATTCGTGATGCCAGATTCCACTTATTTGCTTTCTGTGGTTTTTGGGTTACCTAGTGTTTAAAACTTAATAGAGAAAGAAACTGGTAAGATGAAATGGTTAAGTTTATTTATTGTTTGGCAGGGGTATAAAGCTTTTACTTGGCCACTAAGGAAGAGGGAAGTGGTCATCGTGGTTGATAGTTGGGTAAATCTTACACGCCATGTTTTAAAGTAAGTACAGGGAGGGAGTGATTGGAACCTTACAACTTGCTATGACCTTAGGGCTTTTTTTTTTAATTTCCTTGGAACAAGTTATCATTGACATGGTGTAGAGGAATGTATTTAGGCTGAAAGGATTTATCTCAACCAGTATGATGAATGAAATTTTCAGGCTTGCTTGTGCCATTCTCTCTTCATGACTTAATATTTTCCTTGTGTCTTCATGGTTTTAAGCACTAAATATACATATTTAGATGCTAGATTGATTGAGAAAATGGATATTGAATGCCCACTGTTTTTCTTTTTCTTTCTTTTTTCTTGGAAACAAAAGGAAGAAAAAATGCAAACTAGCTGACTTATGCCAATCCTACTAGTCTGGCTGTGAAAAGGTTGTTGCCTTGTCCTCCAGCCAATTGGAAAATGGATTAGCCTCACAGGACTCATGCATGAAGGTAACCTCCTCTTCGTAATGAATAATCTCAGTGCTCGCAATACCCTTGCAGCATGGCGGACTATTGTGTCTTTCTTACCATTCAATGCTTCAATAGAAGCTCTTCATCAGCCATCTTCTTTTACAACAATTTCCCAGGCTAGCAAAAGTTGATGGAACACTGCCCAAATCTTGACATCTAAGACATAGTCAGCGCCTAAATTATGAGTGAATTCCACTCTCTATTTCCCTCTAGTATCTGATCACAATCCCTCCCTCTCCAGCGTGGTTTCTAGCTTATCATTCATCTGTCCTACTTGCTACATATAGGACCAGTTAATCATCGGCCCAAGGAGCCTTATTGATTTTGTGAACCCTTTTAATCACATGCTAACATGGCTCCATAGGTAATGTGAGGCCAACCTCATAGGAAGTTTTACTTCTCCATTTCCATGGCAGCCAACTCATGGCAATAAAAATTTTCAACCATGGTAGGACCTTAATCAGAGCACTCCATTATGTGATGTTACCACAAATCCAATAAGCTTCCTTTGGCAGCAATAAGACCAAGGCTATAGGCACTAAAAGTAAGCTATATTATGTTTGAATGACAATGCACAGGCAGTTTTATAGTGTATGCTTTAAGGGCCGACTATTCCTATTGCATCGACAGCACTAACTATTATGTTTTTCTTGTTATTTTCATTGGTTGGAATTTTATCATCTATGCATGGATACAAAGATAATCAGATTCTCTCTCAGTAACTTCCATATGCCAATGCACTATATTCTCTGTCCTCCTTCCCCACTTATCCGCTGAATTTTTGGATAAGCTGTAGTCGCACTAAATTGACCAGGAGTGATACTAACGAATTTGACATATTAGCTCCTTTTAGACTAACTGTGAATGCCTAGTTTCTTCCCCTTGCACGTCATCACGTATGCCAGTTTTGGGGCTAGGAGATGGCTATTTCGTGATTTAGCAGTTGAGAACAAAGCTTACTTGGTTGGATGCAATAATGTCATGTAGTATGAGCTTGAGTTGGTTAACGATGATCATTGTTGTGATTTTTTAAGTAGCCTTGTGATTTTGTTTTTGATAAAAGAATTTTATTTAAGAGAGAAAAGGCTAATACAAGAAAAAAGAGGGTAAGGTATCTTCCAACCAAAGAAAGGAAAAATCAAAGAATATCAAAGGAAAAGAATCCTTTACAGAGTTGATAAAGGCATCCCCCAAACAAAATTAGGCTTTAGCCCATAAAGAAGCAAAAATATCATCTTATCCTAAGCATGTGATAGGATTTGGAAATGTTGCTTAATAATTCTTGCATTTTATCCCACCAAATGATACACAAATCAGCAAAAAATAATCTCCCTCTACAACGCCTTATGTTCTTTATTCTACGCAATACAACAAAAAATAGTAGAGACAAAAGTTTTTAGATTAGGGAAGATACCTATGCAACCTCTGACATGGAAAACAATGTATACCACATCTTCCATGCCACAGGACAATGGGGAAACAAATGGCTGTTGCTCTTTGAACCACGAAAATGTATCAAATAAATGTTTGAAGACAGAGCTATACAAGATCTTAGGATATGGAGAATATCTTTGGTGTTAGTCTTATTCAAGAGACAATCTAAACATAAGTTTTAATCTTAAAGGAAGCTTGTTTCTTCCAAAAATAAATAGATAGAGAAATATAGATGTTACGGTTAATAAGAAACTTAAAAAAAAAGCTTTACAGGTGTAATCATTTAAAGACTCAAAGGTTCCAAATTTGACGATTTGGTATGAGAAGTGGACAAAATCCATTAATAGGCTTAAGTAAGGCCATCAGATATGTGGTTTCTTTATAATTCAAGCTGTGAAGAGAAGTCCCAATAACTTGGCCATTCTGACAGATCAAACAGGTGCGAAGTATCCAGAAAGGCGATGGAAACAGGTAACAAGGGACAACTAATCCTTCCAATGGTCCTCAAGAGATGAACCAGGATCGCCATGAGCCCTGCAATAAACTATAGATTTGGGGAATATCATTTGAGGTTGTATTTTTTTTTTTTGAAATATAAAGTGTGAATTGTATTGATATGGGCACCAAGATGGTGCCACCCATATACAAAATTTACAAGTTAATTAATATATCAAAAAGTTCTATTAGATTTTTCATATAACAAAGAGGTTGACCCTGTAAAAAAAACCCAAAGGTGTAGAATCATTTATTCTTAAGGATTTCAAAACCATTTACATCATCAATTCCATCAAAACCCCTTCTATTCCTCTCATTCCAAACCAACCAGAAGATAGGGAGCGGAATTATATCCACTTGTTTCTGCCAGCCACTAACACCCTTCTACATCCGAACTTCTTCTCTCACTGAACCTGTCATCACCTAGCTAATGCCAAACAGCCCATAAATCAAGGTCCACAACTTATAAACCTCCAGACACAAAAGCAAAACATGCTTACAATTCTCATCATCCCTTTTACAAAGATAACAAGGATCAACTAATATCTTTCCCCGCTTAGGACACAACCTTGATAGCTATGATGATCTTGCTCACATTGTAGATATACTAGCAAATCTGTAAATTTTTCTTGTACATGGGTGGTGCCCCCTTGGCACCTTTGCATTAGTACATTCTCATTCTTTTATTTTATCTCAAAGAAAAACATTCTTATTCTTTTATCTCAAAAAAAAAAAAAAAACCAATATCTTTTCCCTCTTCCTCAAATTGTCAATTGTAGAAAAATACTCCCTACTAGCCTCCCAAGCAAAAAAAGAAACACGGGGTGGGACACTAGTCTTTTACTTTTGTCTGACAGGGAAACATATGCCATCATCTTCATACTTGTACAACATTTTGAAGAAGGATTTAACTGAGAAAGATCTATTAAATGTGAGGCATCACCATGGAGTGTCGATGCTTCCATCCAACGAAATATAAGATAATGTATCCAATAACTCTTCATATTCTCCAATCTCCCAATCGTTGAGATTCCTCGATGTAGGTACTTGCCATTCCTTTTCACCACTACTGTTCTCCACTAAAGGGTCACAAATCTTGAGTCACAAATTATTTAAGGTTTTATTTATAGGAGTTTGATGAGCTTTAGGGGGGCCCAATCTCATTTACCTTCATCTTCAAGGGAGAGTTGTAGTTTCTTCTGGAATTGACTGTTTCTTTTCTGGAGTTGAGTGGTGTTTTCACTTGGGCCTTGTTTGTCAAGAGAAACAAAGCCTAGACTAACAAGTTACGAGGAAAAGGTTGAGATTTAGTGTAGGAGTCTCAAGTTGATGGTTTCACTAGTTTTGAGTAGCAGGAAAGCTGCAATGTATCAAATCCATAATCTAGCAGTAGAGAACTAGTGGATTTAGGGACATGGAAGTTAAGAAGGATGGTTGATTTAGGTTTTAATCCAATCAAATAACTTAGAAGGTGAAATGAATTTATCTTTAGGTA